>UELX01001459.1:0-43727 GCA_900480035.1 Eupelmus urozonus | reverse complement strand
TTGCTAGTATCGGATCGCTTGATCGTCTGTTGCAGCTCCTCGAAAATTTTCGACTTTTATATCCGCGAAAGTAAGCGCCATCGCAATAGGTTATCACCGTAGCTCGCCCGTATAATCACATTATAGACAATATTTACCCAAGATCATCTGCGGAATTGAGACGAGGAGCGCGCACGCATAATACTATGAATAACATGTGTGCGTGTTTTTTCTTTCTCTCTAATTTCCATTGCCGTGATTCATAAGCCGTGTTGTTCTATCTGACGAGGAAAAAAGCTTCATCCCCCCTACGGGCCAAGGCCTTCGCACAGAAAGCCGGCCGGTTTTTTTTTCTTTGTGCGTGCGGTTTATGTTTGGGTTTTCCACCGCCTCTTCGATTTTTCGTCGCTTGGCGAAGCTTAGAACACTCTCGCTCGTGCGACCGTGAAGATCTGGGCAGCGATCGAGTCGAGCTTGTTAAGTTTGTTGGAAAATTTTGACAAGAGAACTTTGAAATTTTTTTCGAGCAAGTCAGTAACCGACATGCTTATAGTTAAAGAGAGTAAAAATTATTATTATATTTAATGGTAAATTAAAAACATCTTTCATCGAAAAATTAAATAAATCTTTTTAAAACTTTTACTTGAAACATAAAAAAAATAGTTATTGTTGCAGTAACTATTTTGATACATGTATTACATTTTTTGATGAGCAATGAAGTATTTCCCGATTTACTAGTAAAAATAATATTTTCAAATGTAAATTTTTCTTAAGGTTTGTATTGTATTGTTAAAAAAGCGGGATTTCGTACAAAATTCTAAAAAATGCTTTAATTTTGTGTAAAATCCAATGCATACGCTAAGATTTCATTTTGAAAAATTGGTATCGTTCAATACATTTTTCTTATTTTCGTGCAATTAAAAAACAATTTGTAATTAAATTCAATGATTTGTTGATAAATGAATTAAGTTTAATTAAACGAAATTATCCTGATTACTTCAAAAATTAAAAAGAGTTTAATAACTTCAGAAACCATTTGTAAAATGTCATAGATGCTGGATTTACTCTATGATTCATGTTTTCGCTCTTAAAATGAAAATTACATAAACTTACAAACGAAATTTCTATAGATAAATAAATAATTGTGTTTTTACATCAAAGTATTTAATTACGAAACTCATATAATAAACAATTTTTTTGACAAAACTTATCATTAATCAATACAAATTTATGTCTCTTTTTGCAATTCCCGGTAGCGGTAGTCAAAGAAGAAGTATATTCCAGATATTTTGCATCTACAAGGTGATAATTATCCGGACCTTGACACCTTCGAGATACGAACATTCCGCAAGTCTATGACTCGCCCCTGACATATAATATGCATATAAGATCTTTGTTTGGTTTCTTTATGTTGTGCATCGCTTTTTTCCATTCACAGACGATATAAAACTCTATAGCTCATTCCGAAATAATCATGACTGAATAGTTCACGATAAAAATGAATATAAGTATGACAGTTGTAAAGAAAATTATTTAAAATTCTATTAGAGCATTACATGTCTGTAATAACATTTATATAGTTGTTTTTACTTGTTTACAGGATGTTACTTGATGATTTTATCGCATTCTCTGTTTTGCGCCAATTATAATTGAGTACAATTATAATTCATCGCTTAGACCGTTCGATAATTTTATTACTATTTTAAACTTTTTTTTCAGTGTTCATCAATGAAATTTTTATAAACGAAATTTAATTATAAGATTTTAATAATATAAAAATTTTATTAGTATTTAAAAATTATCGTTCTTTTAATATAATAAAAATAACTTATTCATGGAACGTTGTAAATGGCAGCTATTTTAAAATAAATTAATCAATTAAAATTCTAAAATTTTATATTTACAATCAATTGTGTTTTATTATACAATGATATGTGCTTAATTATAAATTTAAAATTACAAGGAAAATTGATTAATATAAATGGAGTTTTACAAATAGGTAAACAAGGCACTATTATTAAAAATATTTTACAAAAAAGAAGATTTTATTTTAAAGTTACATTGAGAAAAATGATTTTTTATCGATTTTATGCTATGATCAGTTCAAAATTTGATACCTTTATTATAACATTACGTTTTCTAAATTCAAAATTACAAAGTATACATAAACAATTAAGAACCGAAAGTACGTAGGGAAATTCCAGAAAATTTTTTCAAAAATGCAGATACAAAGATATAGAGAAAAAAATGATGCATATAAAACTTGAAAAATGTTGACTACTGAATATATTAATCTATTTTATTTTAATTCTTTTTATTAAACGGTAGTAAATCAGTTAATAAAGTTAAATAGATAATAGATAATTTGAATATATTAAATATTAATTTAAATAAAATGTAATAATGATATAATTAGCTACGCAATGGTCGCATAAATGCGCAAATTGTAAAAAGATCAAGTTCGCATTACAGTGATTATCTGAATTATTTAAAAAATAAAACTTTAAATCTGTTTTGATGTGATAAATTTGGTATGAAGAGGAAAATAAAAATCAATCGATTCAGGTGATTAAAGATACAATAAGCACTGATTTAAACTTAATGTTACACCTGGTTTATTTGGGAAGGGTGGTCCGATCATTACAATATTTATGATTTTGAAAGATAGTTATAACAAAGTGAAATCATTCTTATTAATAAATTTAGAAATAAAATTTATCTGGATTCTGTCATACATTGGGATTTTTAGATAGGAGGAAGCTAACCAACTGGCATAAATTGTAACATTATTGGAAATTATGAGATAATTTATTATAACGATAAATAGAAGTAGACCAAATCATTATAGCTTAGGTGACTATATAGCCCGCATCGAATTTTTAAATTATGTAACTGCGACCTTAGTACGTAATGTGTCGATATGAAAACCCTAGAAAAACGCCACTTAACTATTTTAAAATATTTAATTTGTAGCTATCACTGAATACGTTCTATCTTCGTTGAAACTAACATCCGTACAAGTCAGAATGTGTTATATTAAATTCTAAAATGTACAAACTTCCATCTATAAAGTAAACAAGTTAATCCAATAACATGAAAAAATTTACATTCTGTTTTCTTCGTTTTTTTGTGCAAAATAATACCTATATATTGTATTTTATTGAATTTGACATTGTATTTTCATACATTAAGGGCAAGTATTATACTGAATAAATTAAAATTTATATGTTAAAAAAACTACCAATATATTTTAAGTTTAAATTTGTGTACGATAATAAACTTGAATAAAAATATTCTACCGGGAAATAGAAAGGATTATCGAATAAAACAACCTTAAAAGGGCCTTAATTTGGATTTAACTAGTTTATCTTATTATTATTCTAATTATAGCAGTTAGTTAAACCCTAATTTAAAATCTAAGAACTAATGAAATTTAAAAAATTAAGCCTATAATTAAGTTACTATTCAGCTAAGTAAATTTTCTAACTGAATAAACTACTCTTTCCTTGAAATTATACATACATATTAATGCTTTTAAACATTATACAATTTTTATATTATCATTTGATAACAAGAACGATAAAAAAGTTTAATTCGATGATAGTAAATCACAAGACCTTTTCCGGAAAATATTCCAAAACAGAAATTTCTAGACTGAAATGTGCACCGAACCATATTTGTGATACCTAAGATAAATATAACCCGAATGCATAATTATAATTTATAAGGTGAAAAATGGATAAGCGTATTTTATTGGCTGTAAATTGATTTCGAAAGGAAAGTAAATAAAATATAAGCTTGTAAATCTTATACCATTGTCATTTAAAATATCTATTAGTACACTGACATGGAAACTTTATACTTTCAGATTTCTCCAGACTGTTCAATCCAGCATTTTAATACATATATGAGAGTGGAGAATAACAGCGTAAAGATTTTTATAACAATATACAATGATATTTATCACTACTTATATGGCTTTTTTATTTTGGATATAACAAGGACTCTTTCTTAGTTGCTCTTAAATTTATTAGGATTATTTATTCAAAGCTAATAAATTGAGCAAACATTGCAATCACACTAAAATACATTTTACAATTTATATTACATAAAATTGCTGTTAAAGTTAGAATAATAAATTTAAGTCTTTTTTTAATAAAATATATTTATTAGAACATTTTAGCGGAAAAATAACTTGGTTTAATATATTGGATAATTTAGAATTCAGAATTTTGATGAATAAGTATCACTTTAGTCATGTCTTTGTTATAAAATAAATTATTCTTAAGAATTTTTAATATACACCAAAGAAATTTTAAGTTTTAAGATTATTTTGACTAAGAAATTTGTAGATACTTTTTACTTGTGATATTATTTTTCAATAGAATTTTGCTCTGTTTACTCAGATTTTCTTAATGTATATACATCTTTAATATCGTAACTTTACGACTACCTGATTAATTTTTTTTTATCAAATTCGCAAATAAAATAATAATATTCAAAATTATAATTATTAGTTGTTTGTACTTGTATATGTGAACTAGCTCGATGATTTTTATCTATCTAATGTACTAATTAGAATTAAGTGAGTGATTCACATTCTAAAAATATAAATTAATCGCTTAGAACATGTGATCATTTTGTAACTATTTTAATGTTCTCCTCCAATTTTTATCAACGCATATTAAGTGAAAACGTAATCTGTCAATATTACTGATGAAAGATAATAATACACTGTGGTAGAAATTAAATTTTTTAGGGAAAAATGTAAGAGATAATATTATCCTTGTTTTTTGTTATTTAAGAATTTGTTGAACTATGTTTTATTCTATTAAATAAAATAAAAACATTCATCTTAAAACACTTTTTTTATTAATAAAAAAATGCTCATTTTTAATTTTATCGGATTAATTGTTACTAAAAATTCGGCAGGTTTTACTTAAAGGGATTTCCTTACACAGCTCTAGGCAACAATTGAAAATATGAAATAGTTCTAACCACAGATTGAGTAGAACGTACCAAGCTAATGATATTAAATCATAGGTGAATAAAACGATTGCTTAATTCAAATAAATTATTAACGTAGACTACAAAATAACATTTATAACAAAATTTTATTATTACATAATTTATCATTTCTTTCCTTAGTCTTAGAAATAGGTACAAAATTAATGTCAAACACACAATTTGAAACTGGCTTAATTTTCAACAAGCGCAATCATTATACATAATATTATTCTCAAGACTTCAGAAAAACTCTCGGTCTACGCGCTCACGAAATCACGCGGAATCGTGGATAGGTGCTCCGTAGCTATCAGCTGGCGGTCCGTAACTATTTGCGGGTGGTCCGTAACTATTGGCCGGTGGTCCGTAACTATTGGCTGGGGGACCATAAGTATTGGCGGGTGTCACGTAGGAGTAGCCCTCGGACTGAATGTTTATCCTTGCGGGTCGCTCCTCAACGAAGACCTTACCAACTACGGGTGATTCTTCGCTTACGTAGGTGTGATAGTTGGCGACGCCACTTTTGAGCGGAAGCATCCAGACGGTTTTGGGCTCAGTTATGGGTGTTTTGAGTTGTTCGAAGAACGCCTTCTGCTTGGTGTAACCGTCCTTGATGCTGTTCATGGCGGTGCTTAGAAGGGATGATGCGGCTTCTGTTGAGGCAGTGTGAATTGAAAATTTACGTTAGCCAAATTTTTTGAGACGCTTGAAATAATGGTTGAAAAGTAAAAGAAATATATCAGATTAAAGGAATCAATTCTTAAACAAGAAAGTTAAATCTTGTAGCATTTGCTTTAATTAACAAAAACTAACTTTGTTTGTAATTAAAAAAATTTTTGGATTCTTGATGATAACACAATAGAAAACGTAATGGTCTATCAATGTAACAAAAGTCACCGACCTTTCTTGAGCTTCAAAAACTTCTTTGTCTTGTCAGTAATGGCCGAAAGGGCAGCGCTGAGCTTTGACTTTTTGATAGCCAGAAATTTCTTGGTGATCGCCTCCTTGGCAGCCTTAAGGACAGCCAGCTTATGCTGTTCCTTGGCCACGATTTTTTTAAGCAGTTCAACTTTGGCCGACTTGACACCACTAGCCACACCAATTTTAGCTTTAGTTACAGCTTTTACCCCTCCGATGATCGCTTGCTTCTTCAGCTGGGCCGATTGTTTCAGATCGCTCACTACGTCTTTGGCGTCATGGATGAACTCCTTCTTAGCTTCGACTATCGTTCCCAAAGGGTTGCTCGTGTCTTTGAGCGCAAAGCCGTGGCAACTGGCTGCCAGGCAGATTGCCTAAAAAGATTTGAATTTGTTAGGCAAGTTATTTTTTTGTATTTTAGTTAGAATAAAAATTATTATTTAACTGAAATAAAAGTAGCTATACTATCGGTACTAGCGCAAAAATAGTATTTAAACTTTATGAGAACGTTCGTGTTCGTATGAAAAAAAGTTCAGATTAAGTTAAAAAAATATTTTTTCATCCGTGAATAATAATTTTTGACACACGTGTACAAAACTTGATTTAGCGTACACTTTTTATCGAAGCGTAGATAAAATTGAGTTTGGCAGACAGAGTATCAAAAAGTGTTAAATAAAGCAATATATTTTTTGTAGCTTTTATATAGTAAGTTCACCACTTGTAAGATCACAATCACTTTTACAGGTGCAAAATCAAAAACACCTTCAATTTAAAAAAAAAAAACACTTTTAAATTATCCACCAGTTCAGTATAAATAAACACTAATTTTGTAGTATTCCTTTTCTACTCACCGCTAAAGTAAGCACTACGAAATTTTTCATTTTGAAGAACTACGAGTAAACGTTCACGATGAAGGAACGGACTAGTTTGACTTTGAAAACCCCATAGACATAGCTTTTATACTAATGGAAAGAAGAATCATTTTTCAGGAATGCATTTAAGTTGAGGAATTTCATGCCTTTTGGGCAAATTACCTGAATGCAATAAACCGAACGCATTCTGTAGTTCGAAAATGTATATCGAAATTTGACATTCCTATAAAGCTTTCACCGGATTTCCTGATGTTAAGATAAATGCATGCTCGAAATTCTAACGATCTATATTCGTAATTCTAAGCTTATGGTATATGACTAATAGATAATTATTATAATATACTTTTTAATTCGTGTAAAATTTCATTGAACTTGAAAGAAAATACATTATGTTTAATAATAGTAAATGAAATGGGCAAAAGGAAAATACTATTTTTTTTGTTGATTGATTAATTGTTTGCAAATAATGTAATAATATAAAATATTTTTTATAAAAAATTTGAAAAATGATCAGTTTATAATAAAATGTACATTGTTATAGTGACATAATGATTTCGACTAACTACAGTTGCAAATGTCCAAATTGCAATTAATTAAGTAGTATTTAATAAAGTATAGCACTCTTTATACTAAGTTCTTTTTAACTAATTTTTTTAGGAAAAGATTCATATAATAGATTACTAAGCATAAGCCATAAAATCTTCTAAGATTTTCTCTCGAACATAAATTTTTTAATTCAATTGCTTTTTAGCTTTCATTGTTCAAAATGACTATGTTCAATTGTATTGAAGTGTACTCAAGATGTCTAGGTTTCTCGTAAAAATGACACATTTGCTTAAAAGTTTTTTATTCTTGCATCTAAGAATTATTTAAAAAATCATAGCAATACACTAAGATGCCTAAGTTACTTTACAAATTTCCTTTACAATATTTCAAAAGTTATTTTTATGAAAAATAACTTTTTTAAAACAGAACCTTTTTACAAAATTTTATCAAATTCGGCAACTTGAAGGCCACATACACTGTCTAGTTAGAAAAATTCTAAAATATCTAAGGTTTTTAATTTAAATCATATTGTTAATAATTAATTAAATAAAAAATTTTGTTTCATGTTTATTACAGTTGATTATAGTTATGAAGAATACGTTGTATCTAAGAAAATAAAATAGTAAAATTGGTAATGGTATGCATTATCGTTTTAGGAAATTTTAAATCAAAGTTGATTATTCAGAGCTGTTACACGGTACCAATAATTTCTAAAAATAGTTTTCCCTCTATAGGTTTCAAACATATGTTCTTTGAGATTATGATAAAATCATTCTATTTATTTAATAGATAGCTTTGTTTGAACTCTTCTTAGACGAATCTCAGACGAATCTTAAACTACTATTATTTTTCGAAGAATAATCAAGAACTTAATCATTACATAATATTATTTTGGAATCTAAAATTAATTAAAATAGCGTGGATATTGAAGTTTAAATAAAAATATCAACAAAAAACTTCATTTAGTAAAATAAAAAATAAAATATATACATTTGTAATTCTAATATTATAACCGTAATATATATTTTGATAAATGAAAAAATATCTTTACAAAATTAATAGATAATTTTTTTTGTAAAATCCTGTCATATTAAAACCGTTATCATGTTCAAAAAGTGATTTACTATTTTCCTTCAAAACCGATAAATAATTAAAAACTAAAAAGAAATTGTAAATGAATTACGTATTTTAAACAAATTTTTAATACTTTTATTGAGAGGAATATTGATCAAATTATACGCTGTAAACATGCGTTTTTTAAAAGATCGGGAAAAGTTATGCAAATATCAATTAAAATCCATTTCAAGTCACAATCTCTTTCACTCACTTACTTTCTTTGCATTTGTTCTAAAATCAACTCAAGTTTATATTATTAATGTATCACGTTCAGAAACTGTTTATTTTTTATGATCGTATGGAAAAATTTTTTCTTATCATATTACAAATAAATTTGATAACTTTTAATTGCAAACATCGTTTTTTTTTGGAAAAACCAGGCCTAAATATATTTGAGTATATTTGGAATCAAAATACACTATTTTTTTGAAATATGTCCATATAAGAATATTTGTATCTATATTGGCATAAGTGTGCAAACTCTAAACCCTTTTAATTGATGTTGATTTATTTATTTGTTTATTTATTTATTTTTTTAAGAAAACGATTCAAAATTATTTTTTATAATTTGAATTATTAAATTTTTTTATTTTAATTTTGTATTATTACGTTTTTGTTCAATTCTTTAATTATTGAAATTATTGATTTATCCGATTATGAAACCTCGGCTTTTAGAACATCATGGTGGTTAACTTTAATTTATGTTTAGTTACACCTTAAATAGTCATTTAACACTCTAAGACTATCCCTGCAAAAATGAAAATTCTGCACCGAAAAAAAAATTTTGTGTTGGTAAGTCTTGGGTTAAGGTCTTGAGTTATAAGGTATAATATTCAGTTATTTCAAATGACTTAAACCATTTTTTTTTGACTTAAAAAACTTCTGATAGTGTGTTATGTTTTGTTCTGATAGTGTCATTAGCGCGGTGTAATTATCTGCAAATATTTGATACTTAACAGAATTCTTTTTTACATTCCTCAATGATTCCATTGCTATTCTATTTTAGATTCTTCATGTAATCTTGTAGGTAAATGTATGTTACATTCTTTCATAGTTCTACTTTCCAGAATATTAATTTGAATTTTTGTTACAGTAAGGTTATAAAAACAGTTTTTATCTCACTCTTTCCTATATGCGAACAAACACGCCATAAATAACCTTGCTTTAACAAAATTTTAATAACTCGATTAAATATTCCGGCTGAAAGAATTGTTACCGAGTGTGTAATTGTATTGCATCGCAAGGGGCTGAACAGATAAGTTCGATGACCGTGATTTTCAGACACTTACTAACAGGTGTATAAACATACTAATATGAACGGAATCGTCCTGCTCTGTGTATTTTACAGATAAAACATTCGTATTGGTAAAAAAATTTTTTTTACAGAAAAGTAAGAGTGCGTAGAAAAAACGTAAGAAAACATAATAAAGAGTATAAAAACATAAAAAATTATATGAGAAGACGTATACCGATAGTGAACCTGTAAAGTGACCGTTTTTTAGAATAGCGGACGTAAAAAAGACACATAAGCAATAACGAAAAAAACAGCTAAACCGAAAGAAATAAGCGCAAAAGTAAATCACCAAGCAAAAGTCGCAACAAAAAGCACGAAATACGCTAATGTAATATTGTTACATAATCGCAGATTATAAACAGTGTATTTTATCGCATAATGAATGCGGGCATAGCTGTTATAACCATACCATACCAACTGGCTCATAACCGTATTTCAACAATTTTCTATAAATATACAATTAAGAGTTACAATTTCAGCTCGTTTCCGCGTTACCTACTGAAACAATTATTTTTATTTTTTCTTAGGTGTAAAATTTTATAGTTTTATCACTTAGAAGAGCAAAGATGTCAAATTAATTTCTTTCTTCACATACTGTGTACTTATGCGAATTTTATTTTATCTCATTTATTACATCTATGACTTTTCAACGTAAGCGTAAGTTCATTTATTGTTTTCAAGAAAATGACGTTAAGAAAACAAGTTAAAATGTAACACTTAAATTCTATCGCTGATTCATTTCTGCACTAAATACGAATATAATCGTAGCCATAATTTAAAGATATTCATTCTTCTCTCTTGCTGTAAACAAGTTGTCCTAAATGCATATCCTCTTTTATGTTTTTCATTATTAAATTCGTATAAATAACAAAATGTATTCAAAAATAACTATTTTCAAGAATTATTATTTTCAGAATGGATACTTTATTTTAATTACTCTGTTATTTAATTCTGTAATTAAGGACATCACTAGATTAGTCCATTTTTTATGATTTTATGAGATTAACGGTCTTACATTAAAAAGCATAGCTAAAATCATAGAAAAAAAGATGAATAAGGATAAATAATAGTACATTATACACCGAGAGAGTAAGTAAGTAAAGTTGCATATTATTCCTGAGGTTGGTTTATTGCCTAAGGGAAAGGACTTTATTCTTTTGGGGAAATAAGTAACCATTCTCCAGGGGAGAATAAAAACATTTAAAACTGTTTTTATTTAAATTACTGTAAAATTATTCAAAAAACATGAGAAGTGATTATTAAAAAAATGGATTTATTCACTTCTATTTTTAATTTATAAATTTTATATGAAGGCGAGACCCCAAGTTTCTAGAAATAGTTTATCTCAATTAAAAAAATTAAAAATTAAATTAAAAATTACCCGTTTTCTGGGGTACCTATACAGATACATCTAAGACTATCGGTATTAGTCGACTATATGAATCATATGGAAGCCTTTTAAAAATATTTCTGTAGTTTTTAGCTTGTCATTGTATACCCTTTATTTATAAATTAGTATTAATGTACATTTCTATTTAAAAATATAAGTTCTTTTAATTTTCAGTGTGATACTATATTTTTTGTAAGATTTTATATGGATGTTTCCGTATATTTCACTACGTTCATACAAAATACTGTACGATTTATACAAATCGTAACAATAACGATGGAGTTGTACAGAAATGTATATATCAGCATTCCAAAGTATAACCAAATATGCGATTTTTATTATAAGTTTAAAGTATAAACCCAATTTTAATTTCCAAAGATTTTAATTGCATTATTTAATTGTTAATAGTTGTTAATGAAAATGAATAACATATGTCAAAGTTTTCAGAACGTAAAATTTTTTATTACAAACTAATTGTGTTGACAATATAATAAAAGTGTTCACGTGAGCAACATAAAATAAGATACAAAAATTTTCCTCCTAACTAAAGTTTTGCAAAAAAAAAACTTCATGTAAACAGAAAGCCACATGAACGACCTAAATTTACGATATCCAACTGTACAGCACATTAAATTGATAACCCGTTGATCTTTTTTTTTTTTAAAAACGTGATAGATTCAGATTAAATCAGCACTTAAAAAGCAAACTGAACAATCAATGAAAACTCACAAAGCACTACACATTACGGGAATCCCCAATTTAGTTACATAATTAAATCACGACTATCCGTGGACTAACAATATTTACAATTCATAATCCAGCAAAAAATATAGTTATTGTTTTGAAAGAAGATAGGGCTGCGAGAGCCTAGCAATTCCGCTAATCGGTGTAATCGGTTTTTCTCTATCTTTCTGGGCTTTCCCGACGCTTTCTACGTTGTTATGTGCTTCCGTCATGGCTTTTGAGGAATGTGTCGCCTGCTCGGTGTACAAGTCATCGAATATCAAGGCTGCGGCAGTCAAGATTGACACTCCGGCGAAGACTATCAGCATTACCAATTCCAAGAGGACCTGGTCAAAGTTGAAATGTGTATTTTTATTAAAAATATATAAATGGTTGTCTGGTGACGTGAATGAAAGTCTATGAAGCGATTGTTAGTATGATTTTTAATTAAGTGTTGTAAATTTGTAATTTAGAATTATTATTTCGATAAGTAGTTTTGAGAATAAAAAATAATCCTAATAAATTTAGAATTTCAAATCATTTGTATGGTTTTCGTTTCACAAATTTTGATAAACTTTTTATAAAAATGTTTGAGTATGTGATATAAAAGTAATTACTTTATTACTACTTTACTTTTTGAAAGTTAGTATATTAAACATTTTACAGTACTTTGCCTGTGATACTTAGATTTGTTTCTTAAATTGTTGAAAATATGAAAATTGTAAAGTGAATAAATGAACAGCATGAACAAAAAATACTAGATAACACTAGATAACTCTTTATATGAACATCTAAATTTAGAACACTAAAATAAAAACATTTTACTAATCAGACCCCCCGTTTTTTATTACATTAGCTTAGTATCACGCGTAATAAATGTGTATTATCGCAGTATATCTAGGTAAGAGTTTTCCAATTTAACAGTTAAAATAAAGTTTTATGAACAAGGTTATGCAAGTTAATATTGAGAATTTTGAAAAAATCGTAAAAATTATTATCGAACAAATGATAATTTAAAGAGTAATCGGAACATTCATTAAATTAAAATGTTTTTTATCCAAAAGAAAGAAAATATTTCTATCAGAAAGTTTTACAGATATGTAAAGTCAATGTGAATGGTTTCTCTATACTTTTGTGTTTGTACGTCTTATGAAATAAAAACATTTGATTAGTAGTGTAGTCATCTATTTATTTAGCATAAAATTTATAGACTACCCTGTGGAGAAATATGATAAGGAGATCTTCTAATTCTTTCAGAAGTCAAATCTGGGTCGTTTACGTTTCTTTTTTCTAATGCTGCACTAATGTACAATTTTTATTATCCACTTTGATTTTACATTGTATAAAAAAATTAGACATAATAAAAATCTTGAATTCTTTTACTTAGTTCTTTAATAAATTGCATATTTTATAGTGTTTTTAAATACACATTTTTAAATATTCATTAATGCCGCAATCAGTAGTATGTAGTTTTCAGGTCAATCTTGTATAATATTAATAGTTTGTTCACACATACACACATTTTTTCATTTTTAATAATAAAAAATAACACAGGTAGGTCAGTCATAAACTTTATCAATATTCATTGCATACCCAAACAAGCTAAAAGCAATAATTCTTAAAAGCCTCTATTTAAATCTAAACGCGCAAATAGATGAGTTATTACCTCGAAAACGACCCTCAGAATGGTCATGAGATGGTCGTGCTTCGATAGCCATTGCCATATCATGATAGGCGACAAGATTGCCGTTAACAATGCCTCCAGAGCATGAATGACGGCATTTGACATCAATTTTGAGATGACACTTTCCTCGTTGTTAGATTGTCTATGAATAAAAAAATGTAATATGTTGCGTATAATTTTTTATTAAAATTACAAACGCTTTCCAAAAAGAACCTTTTGCCACTTGCATGTCATATACTTATTATTTTAAAAAACTTGAGTAATTGCTACTTAAAAATGTTATAAAAAAGGAATTCGAACTCTAACCTTGTTTATGTAAATATTAACATTTTGTCTCATACTAACCTAGGCGGTGATCGGCGATAATGTATTTCTTCATATGTGTAATCACCAGCATTTTCTCTAGGACCTGAACGAACAACTCTTAAAGTTGTCATTTTTACATATTTACGCTTTCGATTTTAAGTCATCATTTTAGTGACTGCAGAAAAGTAACAATTTAAATGTAAATACTATAAAAATGATACATATATTTATTCAGGCCGCCATTTTGTATAGACGCTTATTGTTTTACAGTACACTATCTATAACGTCAATATAATAGTCGAAAAAATAAAATATTTTTTATAATATAAATAAAAATTTGTGTTTAAGTTAAGATTAATTATATCTATGGAAAGGTAGGTAAATCTGTGATTGGTAAATTACGTACATACGTATAGTATGTAATTACTTTACATGAATTCGTATATGTAAAATTAATTTACAACAAATATTTAAAAAGCGTTTTATTGCAAGAAAATAAAAAAGTATTCAATTATATAAATACAAAAGTTTCATAATTTAAATATAGAATACAAATTAATGGCTACTAACTTTAATAATACAATACTTTTTGTATAATACTTTTCGATGGCTTAAACATAAGTATATTAGTCTTGAGTCTTCTCAAAATCTTCTAAAATCATACCGCATATTCCCTACACATATATAAGCATATCGTTTTAAAAAATTCTAAAATAAAAAATTAAATAGGAACGTTGTAGCATAAATTAATAAGAGCACTTAGATATCTAACAATTTCCTACTTTATAATCCGTTAAATAATCCTTTATATCCAAATGATAAATATCAAACTAAAAATTTCAAAAAATATCTATAAATATTGATATAATCCCACATCTGAAGGCTGATTATAATGGTAAGGGTAAGGATAATAATGATAAGTTCTCTGCTGATACGGATAATAACCATAAGTATTAGGTTGCGTCCTTTGAACCCTGCGGCCACTGTCGACCGATCTCTTATCGTTCTGTGTTTTCAGCCGTTTGGCCACCTGTTGCCGGTAAACAAAAAGCGGCCGGAAAACTTTGGCCTCTTCGGCTTTAAGATCATCGAGCTCGTTAACCGATGATTTCTTCTGAATAGTCCTCTTCGACCTTGATGATTTCAAATTAGTCAATGATATTTTTTCCGGCTGATCGGCAGTTATGGATAACAGTTTTTTTGACGAATCGTAAGTAGGAGCCATCCTCAGTTCCCTCGGCGATGACATAATTTCCTGATTATTGAAAAGAGATTTGTAGATTTATCGTTTTCATAAGTATCCAGCTAATGATTATTTGAATTAATGACTAATTTTGTAAATTAAGTATTGTAGTCTTATGATTATGTTAATACTATCTACGAGAGAACTCCATTCCGTCAAAACAAATTTTGATAAAGTTTTGAGAGGTGTTATCCAATTTCTTTTATTTACCCTCAGTACTCATAATTATAATTTCTAATTACTTTTAATCATAAAATAATAAATCAGATCAACGGAAAATATTTCGTATTTAAGTTACAATATTATAAATAAGGGATGAGGAAAAAGATGTCAACATCTAAACATTTTCAATTTATATTGACTTTCATTATATTTAAAAATATTAAAATAAATAATTGTTTGTGCTAAAAAGTCGACTTTATTTAAAAAATTTTGACGTGCTTTTATCTTTTTCTCCATTTTGTATGTATTTATATACCGATATGGCATTAGGTTAAATAATAAAAAAATACAAATAAATTGAATTGCTTTTTTATTCAGTGTCGTGCCAAAATTCATATTTCATTAAAACATTAAAATAATCATTGGTATAAAAAAAAGAGAAATTGTAAAAAAATTGAATATCAGATTCGAAACAAACCGAAATAAAAGCCTTTTCAAAGGAATCAATCTGAGTTAGATTCACGAAATCAAAATGGAATATTCTTTACTTAAGAAACATAGCAAACATAATTTTTAATATAAGTCTTTTTGTATTGATGATGTCTATAATTTATTTAATTAGCGGTATAAGAAAATACTTAATGATCTATTCCCCTAAGATGAAGCAATTTATTAGAACGATTCTTAGAGCTTATTATTCTGAAAATTATAATAATTGATAAAAACTTTCAATATAAAACTAGCTTAGCATTGATATTTTAAATTCTGTTATAATTCAATAAAATTAAAATAAACCAATAAAATTAATCCAACAATCACGACAAAAAAATTATTTCACATATAACAAAAAATAATTTACCATTACGGTAGAAGCTTTGCTCGCATCAGACTCTAAATTCATTTGAGCCGGAGCTGGCACAGGCTCCGCATCATCAACCTTTGATTTCGAACCAACCCCAGCTTGAACTTCCGGCTGCTTATCGACGATTTTCTCATCCTTCCCGGGCTCAAGATTGAAGCGAATCGAGCGAACTTTGCCGTCGAAGCCGGTCTCCTGCTTCACGTGGACGCGCTCCAAGTGGCTGTCTTGATCGTCGATTTTAGAGCGTCGATCAGGGCCATTTGGCAACGAGGTGTTTATTGTCTCGCTCGGAGCTGACAGTACCTTGCCGGCGAGGACTAGCGTTAGGAGAACTGTTGATATCTGAAATTGTAGTCGTTTTAAAATGTTACTTTTATTTCGGTTTTTAAATCGATGAAATTAGCGTGATTGAATTTATTGTTTGAATCTATATAATAGATAATAAAAAATCAAAATGAACTCATAATGGTTAAAATTATAAATGAAAAATATTCATTGCGATTTCGGAAAATTATTAAATTCCAATATAGATTGTTATAAACCCCTCAGACTCAACATGGAGTAAAACTAATTAATAATACAAATGACTCAAGAAACCAAAAACTGACCGGAACTTAAAAAGCTTATTTTCCAAAATGCTAAAAATCCAAATATGCAAAACATTCCCGACAACTAAACGAATCATTACCGTCAAATTCCTCATCGTGCACTCCAGCCTCTCAAATTCAAACCAGCCACACCAAAAACTCCACAACAATGAAACAGCGCGCACTGTCCAGCAAAAAATCACGGCCGAACGCACTTCCGGTCTCTCCTCACCGAAATAAAAAAAAAACCTAAAAATCCCAGCGAGCAAGCACACACATCCGGCGATGCGAGAGCGGTCCAGTACACATCTGAAGTCTCTTACTGTCCGGCACAATGCTTATATACACGCAGTCCTCGTCACCTGCAGCAGTAGCTCGTCAGTCCAGCCCTGCGCGCATACATTACGCATGCATATGCAGGCGTACTTCGCGGATGAGCAACTGCCACGCGAGAGGACGGATGTGTGTGGAAGGAGCGAGGAGAGGAAAAAGTGTCTCCCGGTCAAAAGAGAGCATCGTCCCAAGAGAGGCGCAGTTCCTTCGAAACCGGAATGCCGCTGCAGTTTCCTCTCTTACTGCCGAGTGCGCTTATGACTTTCTTATGGCAGGAGAGGAGGTAGGCGTCATGGGAGGATGCTGGATTGATGGGATGCAAATGCGCGAGGCTTTGCTGTGATGAAACGATGCCTCGGAGTGTTTTGATCGACGAGAGATGATTTTTCATTCGAGAGCGGGGAACGCGACGGTTTTGTAATAATGGATGGGAGAGAGGTGAAGGGGACGGTGCTTTGGATTCCGCGGCGTTTGGATTTTTTATGTTTTGAGGATGAGGTCATTGTTTGGAGATTGAGTGGATGTGGTTTGGTAAATTTTTTAATGAGGGTGATGAGATGGTTGACAGAAGTTGGCAGGTGCACATTTTTTCGAGGAAGAGCGGAGATGGACGGTTTTATCGCTTTTACAATGAAAGTGTTACGATCTAGGTGATTTCATCTAGATATTACTAGAAACTGATTAGAAGAGTTTTCTTTGAGTTATTCTTCTGTAATCATATTAAACTTACATATTTTGTCTTGTACAAAAGAAAAAACATGTGCCCTTAGAAAGTATGTAACATTCGTCTTTTCCAAGGTTTTCAGAAATTTATATTTTGAATTTTATAATATTAACGAACAACGAAGTAGATTAGATCGACGTTCATGTAATATAAACATATGCATAATTAAAGAATATTAAAAGTCTGTAGAATACAAAATCATAATTAAAATTAAAAAAGTTTCAGGCATCAAAATTTTATATTCGATAATTCTCAGTTTAAAAGATTTAGTCTTTTCATTTTGAAATTAACAAAACTAAGCTTTTTATAGTTTCTTTTTGTTTATAAAAGTTTGGATCTTAATTTTAAAGTAGTTCCACGGAAAAATACTCGAAGATTCTTATTTGCAACTGCAAGCGCTCACATGAACAACAATTTTTGGACGAGCTATACTGACGATTTTAAATAGGCTGTACTGCCTCTAATCAGTGTACTCAGCTGATTACATAATAATTAGATAAATTAATAACAAGAAAGTTTTTAATCATCTGAAACAATACAATTTAAATTTATGAAAACTTCAAAAGCTCATTTTTTTTATTCGCATATATCTCCTCAATAAAACTATTTTTTTGCCACTCTCATAGATAAGATTTGTCTTTACGAATACTTTTAAAAATTTCAAATTAATCACTCGATACTCCAAAACAATTAAAGCACTTTTATTAAACGTGTCCCGCCATCCACCATGCCCATTTATACTTTATATCAAAACACAATTCCACAGGCCAAACCCATCGAACTATACAGAAAACAACAGCCGTCAAGTACGGTAAATAGCTTACACCTGACGCAACACACAAACAGTGACAAAAAAAAAAATTCCAGCGCAGTGATCGATCATTTGGCGGGGCCCTTGGGTGCTAAACGCCGAATCACCGCTGGGTATTACGAGCGCGCATAACCGCTCGCAGATGAGACCTATAGCTTCCGTTTTGCCGCGCATATGCGCGCAGCGTTCGTCATAGCGCGCCTCGCGGCTGATTGACATTCATCGTGTTTACACGATCTTTGAGTGTAACTCGATTCGCGGGCGTGTGTCACGTTTAGACGGGCGAGCTTTGCGTAATGCTGCAAACGAGCTTGCGAAGTGCTTAGTTGATTTGATTGCAAGAGGTAATGATTGACTTGTGTAGCGTTACGAGCAAGTTGGGCTGGTCTTGTCTGTTTTTTTGTATTTATATTTAGAAAATTTAGTTCTACAACCAGGGTACTTAACTCCAAGAATATGTATTTTTTGTTTCATGTTTGTTTCTGGAATTTTGAAATATTTCAGGTATCCTAATCTTCGATTGCGTCGCCCTACAGTCTAATATTTTGTTAATAAATGATTTCCATCGCAGGATAATTTATAATTATGATCTTACAAATTTAATTCAAATTTTTGTGTTAAATATTGGTTGGTTGATATTGATAATCAGCTTTGAGTTCCTAATATGTACTTACCTATACCTTATATCTTAATTTACGTTTATCAATGACTACGTCAAAACGCACTGTATATGGAAGCTATTTAGATTTCCTTTAATATTCAAAAAACAGTTGCATTAAAAATTTATTTATTATGAAAACAAAAAATAAGAATTATGTTATCAAATCTTAAGTATGGTGAAAAGGCCTGGCATTCAATTATATTTAAGAATAAAAAAAAATTTTTTAAGTTAAAAGAAGTTAATTGAATCAATTTAAAAATAAGAATCTAAAAAATCTACACTATCATATTTCGGCTAATTTAATGAATTTCGATTTAAGGTAGACAAGTTCTCTTGATTATCGACCTAAAGTAACTTATCGACTAGAGATTTTATTCACGTAAACATTCACGTAAGATTTTTTAAACAAAAAAAGAATGTGCAGAAGCACTTTGACTTAAAATAGTTATGAATAGGTAGAATTAAACTTTTCTACGTATAATTAGTCAAGTAATTTACATTTTAATATTTTCTATTTTATATTCATCACGTAGTAGAATGTATTAGTAACGATTATTATAATTTATTGCTGGTAGTCTATCTTAATTACTTAAAGTCTTTTACTGTTTTACTGCTCAGCTTTTTAATAAATTATCATAGTTCGTTTCCTAATTTTGCTTTGTTTTCTAATCTATCATTTTTTATAAACCTTTTTCTGAGTCATCCATAAAATGTTTAAAAATTAAATTGAAAATCAAAATTAATAAGATTTAATTAATACTTTGATTAGATTCAAAACTTTTTTGGGAACTTTTTTAGTTTTAATAATTATTTTAAGATTTTTTGAGAATACTTTTTAAAATAAAAAAACCCAAAGAAATAATTCTAAAATCAAATTGTAAAAAATTTATGAATTGATAGTGCCAAGTGCATGATTTGATATTTTTTAAATAACAATGAGACCTTACTCCAAGTCAAATCTATTTTTCTCTAAAGTTTTTTTATTAAAAGTTTATCAACCTCTGACAAATTTTTTTCCTATTGTATACCATTGAATCGACCAAAAAAACTTGAACAATGTAGAGGCTACTTTTTAAATATTATCACTCCTCTTAATTGTAACGAATTTAAAAAATAGTTTTGATAATAATAATATTTAAAAGTATGTGAAATACAAAAAAAAAACACTTTAAAAATTTTTCTTCTACTATAATGACTTTATAAATATGGCGTCTTATTATTCTTTTTGACCTTGGTAAATGTATACTTAACTGGATTGATAAAACCGCAAATTTAAACATTTTTAATAGTTAAAATTGTAAAAGATGTATTTTATTATTTAAATCGATAAAAACTTATTTTTCTCAGCAAAAGAATGTTTGGTTTAAACAGATAAAATACTGCTTATTTAGGGACTCCTACAGTTTTCTCAAATATTAAAGTAATTTTAATTTCATACATTATCAAGTGTATTTATTTATTATTATTTGTAATTCTACGTCCTTAATTACTATTTCATAAGGAATCATGTAAGCATTTTACGATATTATTATCATTTAATAAAATAATTTATTAAAAGTATACAAAAGTTACAATTATTTTGCATTATAAAAGTAAAAAAGTGTTTTTAGAAACTACTGTTTACGAAGTATAATTTCTGTGTTTTAATGTTTTAATTGTTTACATTCTTCGACAAAATTTTCACGTAACATTATGAAGCAAAAAATAATGTTCTAAAATTGATTAAAACATCGATTTAAACATTTTTACTATACATATACTGTTTAAAAAAATTTTAAATTCTATAATTTATCGTGTGGTTTATCAAAAGCAAAATAAAATCAATAAGTATTTTAGTAATTTTGAATCATAATTTTGATCATCTATGATCATCTTTTGATTTATCATGTGATATGTCATTGCAGATATGATTTGTTTTACTAGGGATATAATCAGTAATGAAGGGGGTAGTAAGAGTCACGAAATGAACACATTACTATGCGAAATATCATATTCTTAAAAAATACATTACAAAAAAAAGATCTCTTTAATACGTATAAGATCAATTTTTCTCTCAATTAGTATAAACACGAGAAAAGTTTTCAGTTGCATTGACCCTTGAGATCAACGGTTTCACCGTCCTGACAAGCGCAAAATTTTTTCGGAGCTACAATGCAGAACTGCTCACAGTCCCCGTTATTGATATAACAAGGATTTTCCTTATTAGAATGCTGTAAAACAGGACTAAATATCTTTACCCCAGATATTTTCTGGTCGGAGTCAACGTCATTGTCGATCCATTTTGGTACGATTCTAGTTGCATTACCGCCCGTTCGCTTATCGAAGCGCCAAATGCTCGTATGATTACTTACGTATAACCAGTTTTGGTACACAAAGATACTATTCGGTGATGACATTTGAACTGAATAATAGTTTAATTTTAAAGCGTTTAAGGTCAAATGATGAATGACTAGATTTCCAGTTTTACGGTTTATAATATACAATTCGTCTTTGGTGTAATCTAAAGCAATAGCTTTAACATTATTAATATATTCAGCCAAATTGTAAAGATGCTTGTCATCAGTACCATTAAGGCTTACTTTCATAAGAGCAGCTTCTTTCGTATAGTAAAGATAATCTCGATTAATAATAAAACTGTACGGACAATTCTTGTAAACACAATTGCTGCAGTAAGCAACTTCTATTAAAGTTCTTTCAATATTCTGTTTTAATCCCGTCTTCAGTATTACTATTTTATGGTTGACAATATTATTATTACTCTTCAAAGAGTAATACAGATTACCCGTAAACCAATCGAAAGTTAAGTCTTTTATCTGTGATTCTGAATTACATTTTGTTATTCTTATTTGTTCCCCATCGCGCATCAAATTAACTTTGAATATAGACATATCATCGCTAAAATAAAAGTCATTATTATTTAAATCGTAATCGAAGTTAATCGTTTCTTTGTGTATTAGAGATTCCGTGTGCAGTTGAATAGGATAAATCGCATCCACAAAATTAGTCAACCTAGGTAAAATTTTTACAGATATATTAAATGCTATTTTAAAAATATAATTATTTAAAATCATTAGCTAGATTATATAATTTTTTTTTTTACAAAGTACTATCTCCAATCTTTAAGTTTATTGATCTTTTCTTAATTAATTATGTCATCAAAAATATTTCTTACCTGTCATCCATAATTCGACCTCTTATATAATTCCCCTGTGTATATAAAATAAATTCAGTCACTAGCTGGCAAGTTTTTAAGTCTGAATTCAATTGCCAACCCAAAGTACAGGCACAACTGTAACCCATACTGTTGCCAGACGTAAGAAGGCACATATGTTGACATCCGCCATTCGCGATCTTGCAGGGATTAGTTTTAAATGAATTAATTTCAAGATTCGTTAAGGTTTTTATAATCTTGGGGTGCAGAAACGATATAGAATGGACTGTCTGGTTTGTGCAAGGTTGGTCTTCATTATTGCTGATCCTGCAAGACCATAGAGTTGCATTACTGGCCCAGTACGCCGGCCAGATCCAAAATAATCGATCACCAAGAATCGTCATGCTTTCAATTTTTATAGATGCTCGATTTAGAATCAGTCGATTTTTGCCAAAATAATTTGATGTTTCGATGCTTTCAAAGTCATTACCCCAGTAGATCCTCTGCGCTTTCCGATCTATTGTGATAGCTGAAGTGGTTGGACTTCGAATGATTGTTGTTAATGACGAACCATCCATATTTGCTTTAAGAATCTGAAACATTAAAGAAATTATAGAAATTATATAATTTACGTATAAAATATTGATTCCAAGATCTTATATTGAAAGGTCAAAGATTTAGTAATCGAAACGTTTTTTATTTAAGCTAATAATAGTATATTATGCCACGTGGTAGGTAAAGAATCGGCGAGTCGCAAATGCTATTTTTTGCAAAACATAAGATAAAAGTGCGACATTCGATTTCCGGTGCCAGAAGAAAATGTGGTAGGTACTTTTGCCCAAAGTGTCGTAAAAAAATATATTCATTGCACTCAGTGATCCTTGTTATAATTCTTACCGAATGCGAATATTGCGCAATAAACATTAGTGACATGTCACAGTCTAAAGCTAGATCATGAGGTTTTTTCAGGTCTGAAAGAATGATGTTCTGATATTTGCTGTACATATCGATGACGTTTAAAATTTCTGCTGATTTATCAATAACGTAAAGTTTTCCACTGATATGATCTACTGCTAATGCGTGAGGATTTAATTTCTTCAAGTGAGTAACATTTGGATACTTGTACGATAATGAAGAGAATGTTGAGGTTTCTTTTGTACTCAGAAAAATCGTTTGATTTGTGTATACGTCAAATGTATTAATACTTTTATTATATTTTTGAAAAATTATGGATTTTGAGTCAGTAACATCATAAATCCAAAGAGTATCATTATCGCTTATAATAAGTGCCTTTGGAAAAGGTATTTGAAAGCCGTTATCACTATGTTTGACTGAAAATTAAAAAATATTATTTTGTCAATATAGTTTTATTTATTTTATGTTCATGATAAAATCGGTTTGAAAATAAGTTCAATGATAATATCATCCATTAGATGTATCTTTAATATAAAGTTGTCAGAAACGTAAAGAAGGGCTTTCCCACTAATGTATTTAATTTTGCGAAAAGACCTTTTTAAAGTACTTAAGATACTTTATAAGTAATTATCATACATAAAAAAGCTCTCTACGTATTTTATTAAAAATAGTTTTCTAGTATTGACATAAGAAGAGCATCTAAAATGATTAATGTCTAGAAATAAGTTTACTATAGGTAGGCGAAATCAAAGCTAGTTAGCTAAATTTAACGTCTTATTGGTTTAAAGTTCTAAATGACAATGTAAAGCATAGATGAAAACTATTTTGCCAACTTACGTTTTAGCCAACTAGCACAGATCTTTCCTGCAAAATTTTTGTGTTTATACAATGATTATTATACATACAAAAAAGCATTGTAGCTAGGCTACTCTTCTATAATTATTGTCAATCAATACATCTGGGGCACTTATAATTAATTTAACGATCATGAGTAACTCTACGTAGCCGGTGCATTTGTACGTAAATACTTAGTGTATAAATTATCTTAATGTAGCAGACATTTCACAGCATAATTGGTGACACTTGATGTACTTATTTATTAGCATCAATCATTTTGTATTTATAAACACAAAAATAAAACAAAAGTTTTGTCTTCAAAATATTGGATTGTAAAACGTGCAATTTAAATCATGCAACATCTAAAGAGATTTATAATCTAATAAATGCAATTACCAGTCAGATAAAATTTTTTCCAAATTTAACTATACCAATTTGAAGTACTTACATTTGTCTTTAAAAATAATTGTAAATACAGTTAAAATTATTACTGCAGTTATTATTACCAAAGTCAAAATATAAGGTAATTTAAAAATTCTTTTTCTCAAATTTCCTAAAAAATGCATATTTCTGATTTCGTGACTTTCATTATTTTTTATTGTCACTAACCCAGCTCCTGAAAAAAATATTATGTATGTACATACATGCAATCGTTTGAAATGATGTGATATAATAGAGATTTACATACCTGTCATATTATTTGTTAAGACATTAGCACTTTCCCAGCAATACACTTGATTCATTGTTTTGTACCTTTTCAAATGATAAATGATTAATAGAAAGTAATGAAAATGTTTGTTTATAACGGGAGAAGATGAAGTGTGAAGTTCAGTCTGGAAGTACGTAGAACAGACACATGCTACATGAAGCACTGTATCACCGGACACTGTGAATAAAATTCTCACTGAATGCCTCTTCGACATCATTAAAATTATACCTTATCAAGGTCCTATTCATTCAATGGGAATAAAAGAACCTTTAAATTAGTTTATTTAGATAATTCAAATTATTTGTCTGCATTTAATTTGTATATATAATAATTTAAAAATTATTTACATTAATAAAATTTTAATTTTACGTTAAATTTTTTTTTTTATATAAATATGATATAACTTGTAATGTTTGAAATCTATCACCTAGAAATTTATATAACATAATAAATGAATATATATACGGAATTTAAAACAGATTCCGCAAATTGATCTCATTGCGTATTAATTTGCGAATCGTTGGTCGTATGTATATACAATATTTTCTAAAATTGTCTAAGATTGTAGAAGATTCAAATTGTCTCTTAATCTTTTTTTAATTTACGGGCGCGTTCTTTTTTAACTTTAAGTTCGATTTCTGATAACTGATAATTTTTATTGTATCTATGTAGGAAACATTCTAAAATGTTTTCGTGGCGTTACTAGACAAAAATTCTAAATTAAGTATACACTGTTTATATGAATTCTATAAATATAAATTTCTTAAATAAAAAAAAATCGAACTCCCCATCTCTGCTCCCATTTTATTTAAAATTTCTCGCATATACAAAAATTTCACTTATAAATTTGAAATAACTCTACAGCAGAAATCCTAAATTGTCCTTATAAAAACACTCCGTTTCATTTACCTCCAGCACTAAATTAGCAATTTCACGGTAAAAATAATAAAGATCTTTCCTCGTTCTACGTGCCACTCGCATCATTCCGACCAAAAACACGCATAATCCCCGCACGCGCGCAGGTACGATCTCGCTCCTCTCAAACGAGCACTAAAGAAGGGACAAAATCTGACAATCGCTTGGTCACCGCGAGCTTTTTTTTCTTCTTAATCTCCGACGACGCGCGCGTTTTATGAGAAAAGCGCGCGCCGAGAGACGAAAAACGAAGAATCGCGTCCTTGCGCCAGCGCGCGCTCCTGCATTGTGCATATGGGAAGTCCACGAGCGCGCGCGGACGTCCACCCGGACATAGCTATATGCCTTCCTGCCGCGCAGAAATGCAACTTCGTGGAGGGAGGAGGAGTGATGCAGCGTGTATAAAAGATCCATCCTCGTTGTTCCAGCCGACACAATCCCGCGAAATGTTGCGACACTTGGTGAGTATTGGCTTCGTGTGTTCGGCCGAGGCTAGAAGTTGATTGTTTTGCGCGACGTTGGTGTGGTAATTAGTGCGCGATTAACGTTGATTTTTAGCAGTGATGGACGGAGATGTGATTTTTGGGTTTTGATTGTTTGGAAAAGTACTTGTGTGAGAGGGTGGTGATAGTTGGCTTTTGGGTACGCGTATTATCCTTATTAGTATTGAAAAATTGTTCCAATTTTTGGTGCATGCAAACAGAAAAGAAGTAATGAAAAAACCTGTTTGGATTAAATTTTATTTATCATTTTGCTGCATTTTGATGGGAAGGCATAGTTACTTTTCTGTCCATATACGTGGTTTTCAACAACTGCTACTCTTAATTCTATTTACGAATACTATATTGTTTAGTTACTCTCAAGCAATCTCTCAAAAAACCCTTTCTTTAATTACAAAAATGTTCTCTTAACTTTTACATTCAAGAGTTAAACAGCATAAAAAATATTAATTAAATAAATTTTTTAGACGGTCTTAGTTCTACTGGCATTATTTGTTGGCTTTATTGCCGGCAAAGAATCTGTAGATGCTGGTCCTACTAAACTAGCAGATGTATTATCTAAAAAAGATTCCGAAGAAAAAGAAATTGATGATTTGCAGACGGATGCCTCTTCATGGGGGTGAGTTTTGTTTTTATCATTTTCTTATTTAAAAAAACATTAGTTGTTTTATTTAAAACAGAATGTAAAAAATGTGTGTTTTTTTTATTTTAAGTAAATACTTGTATGGACTTGGGGTGATAGATAAGCAATAAATAAACGTTATAATGAAAATAACTGTAAAATTTAAAATTTAGTTAATGCTTTACTTTTTATAGTGTCAAAATAGCGATTCTTTTTGTAAGTAAACGTCTGATTAGCGTTGTTACAACCTACTAGTCTCATTAAATTTTGATGTAAGACATATTGGACAATAGATTCTTTTTATAATGTTTCCTGCTTTTTGTTTGTTTTTCTTGTTTCAGTAAAAAAAGTATTGAATGTGTCTAAAGATAATACTTGACAGAAAAGCATGCTCTATGCCTAAACAAAGAAAATACATTTACATCTCGTTATAATGTAAAGTCCATTAATTCTTAAATCTTTGTTTAAAAGCATAAAAGTAATATGCTGGTTGTAAGCAGTAATAAAAATTTAAAAAATGAAATTGTTTGAAGACTTTATGTAAGTAGAGGTGCGGGAAATATAAGAAAGATTGAATTTAAAAATTCTGATTATACATTTTAATTTGCTTTAAGAATAATGAATGAATGAATTTTCGGGCATACCATGGAACAAGCTGAAGATAATCTTAAACTTTATTATTCAAAACATATCTTTCGTAAACTTTTTTTTATAAAGTTTACGAGTCTTGAACAGAGGAATACTAAAAAGATTTCCCTAAAAGTCGAGTTATTTTATTTGATTCTTTTATAAAAAAATTTTAATTTCTTAATTTATATTTCATTTTTTATCAACTTTTTTACCTTCCAATAATTTTCAAAGTATTTTTCAACAAATTAACCCTCGAGTTTACTCAAAATTACTTTTTTCAAATTCTCGAGCTCTGGAGATCAAAAATTGAGCTGTGAACCAACTTTTTTAATCTGGCTTTTATAAAAACACTGTCTTTTACAGTAATTAAAATTGTATCCTATAGAAAACTTTTGATTATTTCGTTAACGATAAAAAATAAAAAATCTTCAAAAATATTTTGAAAAAAATGTGTGTTTATTGAGATAGTAGGATTAAATTAATGTAACTAGTGCCCATAATCCTACACTTAATTTATTGTATTTTTCAAATTTTTTGTACTAACACTAGTACATTTTCGTACCTGTCAGTACATTTTCTCTACATTTTACTATGATTGAATATTAATTTTATCTTTCTTTTCAGTAGATACGGTCGAGGTTGGGGCGGACGAGGATATTACGGAGGCTGGGGTGGACGAAGAGGATATGGTTGGCAAGGATCAGGATACGGAGGCTGGGGCGGAAGAGGTTACTATGGTGGTTACAGAAGAGGATGGGGACGAGGATACGGAGGTTACGGAGGCTACGGAGGATGGGGTGGTAATTATTGGGGATGAAAATGGTTTTGCTGTTTGCATACAGCATTGTTTTATTCAATTGTTTCGGACAATAATAAGATTAAAATGAATATTTGGAAAAAAAAGAGTTGTTAATTTATTGTTGCATTTTATGCATCCACAATGGAAAAAATTTTCTGTTTCTTCGGCTCTATCAAACTTTTATTTTGTTTGAAAATTTATTTGAAAATATTTTTCTTAAAGCTTTATTTACGCTATTTTTGTATTTTTAATGATATTGTGAATAAACCTGCAGGACTGTCAGAAATCAGATCTTAAAATAAAAATTTGTCTTTATTAGAATACGATTTTTTTCTTTTCTTTAAAAATTGAAAAACCCTAGTACAAAATAATTATATATTATTCGATTTATATGATAATTATTCAATATCATCATCTTATCCTCCATTATTATCCAATATTATTTTCCTGGAAGACTATTACTTTTCTAAATGGAGTTCAAAACCCTGTTACGTCGACATATGTATAGTATGTAGTTGAAAAAGCGTACACATCTTTTATTTCAATACTTACAGTTTAATCCATACTATATTTGATAAATTTATAAATTATCCTTATAAATCATGAGCACAGATGTTAGCCTTTACGTACCTCAATAGTTAGTTAAGACCGTTGGTAACTCATCTCGAGTTTATAAAGAAGTCTCATTTGAAAAGAATAAAATTCGGACACGATTGAAGTCTTAACTCTAGTTTGACGCAAAAAATTTTTTTAAAGAACTACGAATTTTCAAGAAGACGATAAGAGTAAGTTAACAAACGCCAAAGAACGCTTCGAATTTGTGAATATTATAAATCGAGCTACATGTATAAGCTTGTTCAAGATATAGCAAAAACTATGTTCGTCAAAAATACTAACGACTTAAACTATATTTTTGAAAATTTTTTAAATGCAAGAACAAGAACCTTTTTTTTTTTAAATGATTTTTGTTGTCAATACGTAATATTTAATAAAGATTTAAAAAAATATTAATTTGTTAATTGATTTGCGTCACATTCTATTATTAAACTTGTAGGTAAAATAACAACTCATTTATATAGTGACTGTAAATTATTGTTATCATACAAGTGCAAATTTATTTGAATACGTCATATAATGTTAATTATTGTCTATACTAAATGAAACGTTGTAATTCAAAATTAAATCGTGAAAAGTAGAGATATTTTTTTATACTTATTCTTAAATAAAATACAGCCTTTTACATTATTATTTAATATTATCATGTATTAGAAAAAAATCATTAAAACCACTAAAATCAAATAATAAAATAACAACGAAATAATTCAGATTATATTGAATACATCCATTTTTATTTTAAATATTCTCTAGATTATACACACAAAAATTAAGTAAAAAACTACTACGCAATTCAAATTTAAAATTATTAAATAGAATTCCTAACACATTAATACACAGGTAATCAGTAATTTAATAAATAAATAATACTAACAAAAAACATAAACTTTTTAAAGGAAATCAAATACGCATTTCACTTTGATTAGTCGTAATCAGAATCGTCTGACTTGTAACGATACCGATTACCGTAATCGAAAGAATTATAAGTCGGTCTGCGATAGTACGATCGTTTGGACGGATAATATTGCTGTTTTAACTGCGTCTCTTGACGATATCTAAACAAAGGTCTGAATACAATGTCCTCAGCTACGTCCATGTCCTCCATCGAATCGTCATTTAAACTTTCCTTCTCGTTGTTTATCTCGCTCAGAGGCTCGTCATTGGAAAATTTCTGGCCCTGGCTGCCCAAGATGTTGATATTTTTAGGAGACCTTTTTACCTAGAAGGCAGGCCACAGTTCTGAGGGTCTGGACTCAATCCTACAAAATTGGTTGGCGTGCATTTATATATGAGCAATTTAATGCTTTTGTGAAAAAAGAATTATATTACATTAGTTTGTAAACTTAAGATATGTAATTTTTTAGTAAGTTGCAAGATATTTTAAGTTTAAGAAAAAAAAAGAAGTAGTATACGTTTAACAAATCATTAGTGACTATTTATTTAGATAGAAAAAGGGACCAGTGCATTCATTTTAATAATCTTTAGCAAGAAATAAAACTGATTTATCATACCTTATGATCGTAATATTCTGTGCTATTAGAAATACTGCTATCATCAACATCATCATCTTCATCCGAGTCAGCGGATCTTTTCACCTTTTCCGTGCTCTCTGAACTGTCATCATCAGGTGTCACACTGCTACTTTTATTCTCCTCCGTACTCGCAGAATCATCGCCATCATCATCATCGTCATCAACTTCCGTCGAATCCACAGACCTTTTCACCATTTCCGTGCTATCGGAACTACTGCTATCATCCTCTGTACTATCAGAATCGCTGTCATTGTCATCATCATCATCCTCTTCGGAATCAACAGATCTCTTAACAATTTCCGTACTATTGGTACTATCCCCGTCATCTTTGCTGCTAGAATCGTCATCTTTCGAATCGACGGACCTCTTCTCTACTACGTAATCAACAGGTGTAGTCGAGATCACAGCTGGGTTGTCTGGCGGCGCGAGCGATTTCGAAAGGAGGCCCACGATAGACTGCTTAGGAAGGCTGAGGTTCTGCGCCTCGCTGGGAACTGCGACCTTCTCGGTAACCAAGCCGTCTGAGAGATTGATGCCCGTAACGATTTCCAGAAGCTTGCCGGGTTCCAGTACCGAATCATTTTCCGGGATTTGTGAAAGCGGAGCGGGTGCTGGGATGTATTGGGTGTTCTGAAAATTTTTGCTTTTTTGAATTTGGTTTGTTCAAAAGGGAACGAGTGTGTATTTTGTTTTTGTATTGATGATTATGCTTATTGTTCAAATTTTTATTTATCAATAATTTTTTTCTTTATATAAATTTAAATAGTCTCTAAAAAAGAACAATAAAAAACTTTACTTACTGTGCCATTGTTGTCATCAGTATCGTTTGTCGAGACCAATTGTGAAAGACTATATTCGTTAACTTCTGCTACTTGAGCAGCTGTTGGTTTTCCATCAGTCTCATTACTTCCATTATTTTGGGGTACAGCATGGATTTCTTGTGTGTGGGTGATAACCTTTAAAATCATTAATAATAATACATTTTACTAAAACGTTATGGTATTTGGAAATAAAAGTAAACTTCCAAATGACTGTGATGATTACATATCAAAAAGATAACATTAAACTTTAGGGCATATAGTACTTTTTGTTTGATACAGAAAATTTTTTTTTTTTTTTTTTTTATATAGCAGGAGAAAAAAAGTACAGTTTACTTCTATTCCTTTGGACATTAAATTTATAATATATATGACAATAAACAACTGAACCTACCAAATTTGGAGCATTTACAGGAAACAATAGTAAATCTTTTCTGACTACAACTTCGGAAACTGTTCCGTTTTCCAATGCCGATTTTACGGTAGAATCAATTTTTGGATCCTGAAGATTCACTGATTTAGTGCCGTTCTGTTCTATCACATCTTGACTGCTTACAAGAGTCAGAAAAATTAAACATAGAAATAGTTCTGTGTGTTTCACCTGCAATCCACGATAAACGTTGAAAATTAATGCTGAGGTAAGGGGAACTGTAACAGTGTAAAATATTTACGGGATTTCACTAATTGATTAAAAGAAGCGAGCTGTGGCTTCAATAATTTTTTTAATTTAAATGAAATAAAATTTGATAAGTTTAAAAGCATGCAATTGCTAACAATTGAGTTATCATTTTTAATTATAGTAAAGGCTTTAAAAATAACGACGTTTTTTTCTAAAGAAAAAAGATTTTTATCAGTCGTTTTAAGCTCAATGCCTACAGACATAAGTGTTCTAATGTGTATAACATTTAAATATTCAAAAATATTTGCTGACAAATTAAAATAATTTATTTTTAGCTATATTGGATCATTTGAGTGCGTTCAATATCTGTTGCAAAAAATGATGTAATAGTTAAATTGTTTTATTATTATACTAAAGAAGATTAAACAAATCCACCGACTACTATTTCCGATATCTACAAAAACTTCCATTTCACCAGACCATGTAAATATTTTGCAATGCGCAACGCACCGAACTACCAACAACCAATATTTTTCTGTCCCACTTTCCACATCTCTATATACTCACTCGCAGGAAATTCTTCATTTTTCGTAACGCGCCGAGGGCTTTTTTCCGTCCAATCGGTCAAGGTGCGAACCTTCGGTACTTCTCCCACGCTCGTGGAATGGAAGTTTAGTTCTGGTCGGTGATAACGGTGTGCCCTGACTTTTTATATTGGATGAGCCGCGCGTTAGCACTTCGCTGCTAAAAGACGTCGCATGGCGCGCGCGCGGCTTATTTTGCGCGCCGGAAGAGCGAAGTCATGTATAGGCGTTGGTTCACCGAAAATTTTATTTTGACAGGAATGTTTTGACCTGGGATTATTTTTTTTCATTGATGAATGGAATTTTTTGAGCTTCGTTTATTGGGATGTATTTGAATGACTTGAATTTTTGTTTGGTCGAGTGAAAATCAAATGGTTTATTATATGCATGTTATAATGCATATAATAATATAATATATTATATGCATAATATAATAATAATTGTCTGAATTAAATATTATTTTGATTAATAAAATATGTACGATTTTCGCGCCTAGTGATCGATATACCTACTTTGGGTGTCGTTTATTGAAGTTATGTTTAAAACTTGAAATCGAAATCATTTTTTATTTTTTACAATTTCATCATTTTTTTTATCATATTTCATCATACGTTTCAAGATTTTATTCAAAAATATTTTTTGAAAAATTTTAATTGTACAAAAATAGTGGTGGGTTTAAATATCCTAGAAAGAAGATAACTGACATTAAAGTTTAACAAATTTACAATTAAATTCATTTTTTATGATATAATCTCAATATCTATGTTGAAAATATACAATAGTTGCATTATATAAAAAAAATAATAGAAAATCAACTATAAAATTAATAATAAAGTAATCAAAACAGCGAAATGCGTCAGCTGTAAAACCAACAAGCAAGAGTAATCCGAATATTAACGCAAGCAACAAGATATTTTTAAGCTCCACAAAGTTCATTCTATTATTACAAACCACGTAAGAAACTCATTTGCAACTATCCTTTTCGGAAAAAAAGAGCCGCCAGCGGAAAAAGACTCGGAATCTTCGAGGAGCGGTCTGTTAAGTGATTAGCGCCTGATTCACAAGCAATTACGAGCACTTAACAGTCTCCGAGCGGTGAGACCGCAGAACCTATATAAATCATTCGACCTTTCCGCTTACCCGGTGCAGTACAGTTCTCGAGTTTTCGGATTTACAAGCTTACGTGCATTTATCCACTGCGCATCCAAAGTACTTCATAAATACGAAATATCCTTCTATCCCCGCAGTATAATCCAAAACCAAGCAAATCTATCGCGCGAACAATCAAAAGCTTTAGCTCAGAAGCGTGACAATGAAGTGGCTAGCGGAAGTGCTTCTGATCAGCTGCCTCCTCTCATCGTCAAGGTCCTCGTCCGACATTTCAACGACGACTTTGAAAGTCGAATCTCCGCTAATTACTTCAACGCCAGGATCCACGGACGCGCCGACATCAACGACGGCCGGTAAAGACGAGAACGAGACCGCAGCCACGTCGACGACCATCGCCAGTCCAAAATCCGACCACCTACCTGTGGATTTGCTGTCTCCTGACAAGGTTCTTTTGGACCCGAACGTAGTGCTGGCTCGGGTGGCGAGGGATACCTACTCTGGTTGGGGTGATTACAGGCAGAGGTTTGATGATCCGTATAAGAGGCGACCCTTCGGCATTCAAGGATACCAGTACTTGCCCGAGAGGCCCCAGAGACCGAGAAGACGGAATGATTATGTTCAGAGGGTGAGGGTTACGCCCAAGCCGTTCAGAGTGTATCCTGTTTTTCCAGGATAATTGAGTGCTATGAGGATAGTGGACGATTTTTTTAAATTGTTGTACTTGTATTTTTTTAATAAAGGGTTGACGATTAGAGAAAATATACTTTTTCTTTATGTATGTATTGTATGTACTGTTTGATGAATTAAAAAGGGAGTTACAGTAATAACTATTTAAATTAAAACATCTAGAATAAAGTGTATTCTAAATTTCAAACAGGGTTTCATTTTTTAATAATACTACTGTTGACATAATACTACTTTTATTCAAAGATGCTGATTTAAAGATCTTACTTTTTAAGAGGACCAGTCATGGATTTATTTGGATGTTGCAAATAAAAATGCTGTGTTAATTAAATAAGTAACTTTTAAAATGCATAAAATGTTTAAAAAATTTAACAAAATAACTGAACGTTAATTAAAACATTTTTAATTTTATTTTTTAGAAATCAGTTTATTGAATGCACTCAGTGATTGATTTTGGGGGGTTTATAGTAAAGTAAAATTAACCTACGAAAGGTTTATATTAAAGATATTGACACAAATATTCAGTAAGTTTATTCAACTTTTTAAATACTACTTTTAAAACAATATTTATAAACAACCTTTTAAGAATTTAAAATCAAAATATGCTATTTTTCAAAAATATCTGGTATCGATGTGCATTTGTGTGTAGTGTGTGCGTGTGTATGTATTTATCTGCATTTGTGTCTAAAACAAGTTAAACGATTTTGAGCTATTTTAAAGCTCACTTGCTTTGTTTTTGATGAATAATATAGCCGATTTCAAAAAATGCAAAAAATGATTATCTTGCTCTAAAGAGTGAAAAATAATACCCTTTGATTAATCAAATATATAAACTTAACTTTTTGAAGTCGGTGCAAACATTTTTAAATGTCGAAGAATCTGGAATAAAATATAAATATTCACTACATTCGCGTTAAAAAATATTCGATTAATCAAAGGATATTTTTTAGAGCAATATAATTATTTCTCGCATTTTTTTAAGTCAGCTATATAATTTTTTTTAAATTTTTTATATCATACTTTTTTATTTTAATTTTTTAATATTTGTTTAACTAATTAATTAATTAATCTTATTTTTATTTATATTGAATTAAAAATTATTAATTTGCCTTCTTAACATTTTATCGATTCATAGAGCAATGGTAATAGAACAGTATTTTTTCAATAATTCAATTTTTTATATCAAATTTCTTAAATTATTATTTTTTAGATTTTTTAAATTCTTTTTTTGCTTGAATGGCAGTCAGACTTAGGTACGAAGAATGCCAAGAATAAGAAAAATGTGTTTTAGAGAAACTTATCAAGTTTAAAACTTAAGGTGGCTTCGGCGATTTTTAAACAAATGTCAGAAATCTCTGAAATTTGGTGATTGCGTTACCCTGGTAGAAAATTGACGATACACTGGACAAAATTTCTGGTCAAGAAACGTTAAAATGTCACGTATTTAGAAATTCTCTTCAAAGCATTTCCAGAATTTTTAGATAAGTGTCATTTTAACAGTTGTTGACCAAAAATTCTACCAAGAATATGGTTAATTTTCAATCAGGGTAATAAAGTAAGAGATTATTACGTTAATAAAATATATAAAACTCATTTTCGATAAAGAAATATCTAGGTTATCGAATTAATTTTCCAGAAAATCGCTACCGAAAAGTCATCAGTTATAATACATTATTTTATGTGAAAAGTTATAAAATCAACTATTATTCACAATAAGTAGATGACAATTTTACTAAATTTCAATAGAAATTATTTTTATTTTAAGAAATCTATTGGCATAAACAATATAGGATAACTGATTTCGTTTATGAGAAAACAGAGAAAAATAAGAATATCATTCATTTAATACGTCTGGGTTAGATTAATAAATTTTTACTAAACCTTTTTCGATGGTTTTCTTATTTTTATATTTAAATGTGACTATAATATGTATACAATTAACAACAAATTAAATAATAATATGCATTGATCTGATTCGGCCCTGAGGTGGGGCCCCTCACTTGATGCATCACTAAATGCTAAGCCACCTTAATTAGTTGTGGGAAGTTTAATATAACTTAAAATTTATGCGAAGAGATATACCAAGAAATTAATCGTAAAATCGTAAAAAAGTGTATAATCTTTGGTATGTACAATGATTGATTTTTTTAATAAGACCAAAAAATATAAATTAAAAAAAACTTTTTATGGGACCTCTTATAGAGCACCAAGGGTTGTGCGTGAAAAAAAAAAAAAAAAATATAGGTCGAAATGATAATACCTTTAAAGTCGGTTAAAAAGACAACTAAAAACAATTTTACTCACTTTTTTGTTTTTATAGTAATTTTTTTAATTTTAAGATTCTGTTTTTTGGATTTTTTTAATGTACTTTATCGATAATGTAATTAAATAATATAATTAAATATTATATGTTATATATAATTATTAAAATTTTTAGCTTTTCATTTTGATTTATTTTTGAGGAAAGAGTTGTTTTAAATAAATATCGTTCGTTTATGATCCGTGATAACTAAAATATGTATGCATATATCGAACTGGTATTTTGCACAATAATGCTTTTTGTTATCAGGTATTCCTTATAATGAGTTATTGACATATTTTCCAGAGATTTTCTGATAGCCCTATGTAAGGACATTTATTTTTATTGAAAATTTATTGACAAAAGTTCTTTATGTATGTATGTTTTTTGACATTATATTATTACATATACCATTGAGTAAATACATTATAAACAAAAATTGTTAGAATGAGACGAATGCTCATTTGTTCAAACTTCTCTTGTTTAATAACAAGTGAGCGCTGGTTGTGCCCTTGACCGTGAGCGCCCGCCGAGTCGCCAGTCTGAAGGTGTCTTTCTGCTAGAGCAGATGTGTAGTTGAGACGAGGAGAATAAATCGTTCCTTTTGAATTTAACCTGGAGTTTTCCTTTTTCTTTTGCCAAATCCCATCAGGTTGTGGGCCTCGCAGCGTAGTGCTTAATAGCTTCCATTGCGCTATTTGAATAAAACTTTTTTTGTGTAAAGTGTCTGGCGTGTGAGAGGGTATTTTTGAATTCCCATCGTTTTGCTGTGCTGTGTATACGCGGGTGAGTTTTCTTATTCAGCGGCGAGAGGATGGCATCAGGAGGAGGTATAGATTCCGCGATTGATGCTGTAAGTGATTATGGTGAGTACAAGTAAATTTCATTTCTTAAGAAATGAGGTGCGTTTTGTCGCGGTGAGTAGGATGTGATGTGCGAGTGCGCGCGTGCGTTCAAAAAGCCGGTTTTAATATTTCGAAAAAGGGAGAAGTGATTTTTCGAGTTTGAGCGTGGGTTTTTGAAAGTTCATGGTTTGCGACCTATTTGTTTATTCATACATAAAGCGCTATATGTAGAGACCTGTAGAGTCCCTTGTCGCCCGGAGCATTTTTGTTGTTTTTCCCGGAATCAGCGGGCGCGTGCTGGCCAGGCGCGCTCGTTTGAGCCGCGAGAGGGGCGGACGGCGCGCCGCTAAATGAGTGGATAGTTCGCAGCGTGAGGGGCGGGCGGAAAGAAACGCTTGCTTGCTCGTGAAAGGGGTGAAAGAGAGAGAAAAAGTGCTCGCTTATACCGCCGAGTGGGACGTGCGCTGGCTCATGATAGAAGACCGCTATCTAAAAGCTCCGTCGCGCGCACATCCTTACTACATGGCGAGCGTATACAAGTATAGTATCACGCTGCTGAGTATATGTGTGTCGCATGCTACGAAAAATGGCGTGAGGCGAGCTTTTCAAATCCAATGCGTATACAACCCCGCCGCGTAGATAAAATTTGAGGATGTTGATACTGTCAATACGTACACATGTAAGGTGTTGCTTGTATATCTAATGACTTTACGCTCTGACTTTGTTGAATTATTTTTCCTTTTTATTAAAAGAAATATTAAGTAAAAATTTATATACGGTGTGATATTTTAAATGATATAAATTGATATAAATGATATAAATTCTTGGAAATTACATAGTATAACCTTAAATAAATCATTTATTATTTTTTAAAAACAGGAAAAAGGGCGCAACCCATAACTCAATTGAATGCCCTGGTACGTTGGTGTGAAGAAAGGATGCTAGCTGATCAGCCGCCAACTATGTCAAGAGTTGCACCAGAATCTCTAATCCAAAACTCCTTAGATAAGTCAACTGAAGATGAGACTGTACTGGGCGAAAAGAGTGTTGACGATAAGATGACAGATGCTGATTATGTGATTAAAGAGTTTAATTCTACTCTTTCTGATACTAAATCAGGTAAAGTTTTACCTCAAATCATAAGCAATGAAAAAATTGATGTTGAAAGAAATTTGTTAAATAATCTAAAAATTTATGACAAATCCAAATCCTCTAACGAAATTAAAACTAAACCGTTTTCAAAATATGATTTTACAGTGCTGGGGAGATTAGAAGGACAAGAAGGAAAATTATCTGAGCTAATCACAGTTGTCAAGAAGCTGTGTATCGTCTCCACTGATGGAATAAGTAAATTTAATGAGTCAATGAATCAGATGAAGACTGAAATCGAAATCAACAGGCGAGAAAGAAAAGAGCAAAATGAAAGATTCACTGATCTGATGCAAACAATTAGACAGGATTATGCTGAGCAGGTCATTAAAGTAAATGATGCTGTCAGAAATCTTGCTGATGTTCAAGAGCAACTGCAATATAACGATGAGTCTGAAGAAGAAGAGCATTCTGAGGTAAATGGTTTATATCAAAACCAAACTCAACCCAATGGTTTAGATTTAAAAGAACAAGTTGCCATGTTAGTTAAAGAATCTTTAGAAAATTTAAAACTAAATCAATCTAATTTGAACAGTAAAGAAAGATTAAAGTTAATACAGGGTATAAAAGATTCAATAAAACTAGAAATTATAAATAAAGGTGGGAATTTGAAAAGAGGCTATAAGTTAAATAATAACATGAAATTTGAACATTTTTACGATTATCTTTCATCTGAATTAAGGGCCTGTGGCTTACTGCATGTTGTAGATAAGAAAATTTCTTCAAATGAAACAGATAGCAATATTATAGAAGAACAAAGATTTAAGGTGCGAGATATTTTAATAAACCATTTAGACCAACAGTATCATTCTAAGGTAATGCACTTGCAAAATCCAAGTGAGATTTTGGATAAATTAAAGGAATTAAAAAGGTGTGAAACAAACGTAACTTCTCATGCAGTTAGAAAACAATTATACAACATGCAGTATGTCATTGGAAAAATGACAGCAGGTGAATTTTGTGAAAAATTTGAAGATAATATTAGGAATTATGAGAATTCCCCTGGTGCGATTCCTTTATCAGATGATGAGAAAAGAGACGCATTTTATAATGCTGTAATGGTATCTGTTCCTCACGTTCAAACAATTGATTTCATGGCTAAAAGAACTAATGGTGGTGGTAAAACATCATATAAAGAATTAAAACTTATTGTTATGCAGAATGAGGCTGAGAAAAATCGTGCGACTAGTAGCTTAAGTCAGGTGAGATCGGCCAACTTCGCGAGTCGCGAAAAGCCGAGATGCTACGAATGTCAATCGATGGGGCATCTAGGACGAGATTGTCCTAATAAAGGACTAGGCATCAAATGTTATGAATGCAACCAGTTTGGCAATCATAAAGCAGCAAATTGTCCAAATAAAAAGTCAGGATCAGGAGTGAACAGGGGAGGAGGCGGAACTCAAGGAAGTCAAAGGTATAAAAATTCGAACAATTATTCTAGAGGATTTGGTGGAAACGGTAAAAGGCAAGTTTTTAAAAGAAAGCATGAGAGTAATGGTAATACTTTCAATGCTAAGAAGGGTCGCTTAGAAGCTGCCAGAGAAGATGTATAGTTGAGACGAGGAGAATAAATTGTTCCTTTTGAATTTAACCTGCGAGTTTTCCTTTTTCTTTTGCCAAATCCCAACAAAAATGATAGCTTTAAATTTTAATATGACTTTTATCTAGCAATATGAACTTGAAACTTTTAATTAATAACAAGAAGCACTTAACAAATAATATTAATGATTTAATACGTCATTTTATGTACAAAATACAAATAAGCTAATTTTTAATACAAGTATAAAGATATTTAAAATAACAATAATGTTCCAATGCTACTCCAACAACATTCACTTCTATAACAAATGCCGCAAAAGAAACTATAAGCCCTCCAAGCAAGATTCCAATAAGAAGCTGTGGAAGCATAGAAGTATCATCGATCTCCTTTTTATCCTCATCGTTACTCTCAATATTCATCTTTGTGGTCACAATTTTGGCTCTCGGTATTCCAGCTTCGATCGACCTTTGGAAAAGTTCATCAAAACGCTTTACGAAGGGCGATCCAATCTCGTAAGCAAATGCCTGATAATCGTTAAGAAACATTAACTTGCCGATCTTTACCACTGGTCGTTTATAGAGGAAGGTAGATGTGTCAAGTGTACGTTTGGCCCAATCGTATGGACCTAAGCATATACGGTCCTGAAACCTGATAAGCTTCTTTGCGCATTCGACATGGCTTAGCAACCGAATCTTTGATCCAAACCTAGCAAAGATTTCACTGGGATCATTAAATGCTTGCCTATGCATAAATTGTGGCGCATAGATCGGCAGACCCGAGTCGAAAATATCTGCCGCGCTATCAAACGGCACCTCATCCTGGATGAGCTTGATATCCATTAGCTTGGAGAAAACATACGATGAGTAGTTCATTGAGAGTATCACTAAACACATGTACATAATTCTCTGAGGCAGTAATTTTGGCCGTGTTGACAAACTCACGCCTATTAAAATTTGAAATATATGATGAGCCTGCCAAAGCTTTGTAGAAAAATGAAGTAGATGTGCTTCAGCATAAAAGCAGAGTGTGATTAACGGAAATAGAGATAAGTAGATGTACACGTTCACAGGAATGTTGAACTTAGAGATCCGCAGAATTGGGGCTAGGATCACAAAATTATTTTGTCTGTACATTCTACCTATAAGGATCTTGTTGTCGTATAATTTTGCGCCTACCAAAAGCTGGGCTCCAAGCATATTTCCTTCGCCGGTTTTTAAGTTGGAGAGTGGCTTGAAAAAAGGATCATTGGATTTTGTTTGATGGTATATGGGTTTTATAAAGAAATTAAGTTTTTTAGAGAATATTTTAATATGTGAAAAGTCGAAGCCTTCTACTTTTACGGCACCATTTCTATTCTCTACTACATTCAACATTGGTGGGTAGTTTAGAATAGGTATCGATATGGTGTAATTGTTCATATTGTGTATCTTTTCAGGAAAAATTGTGGCGTTGAAAAAAATGCTGGTATTGGTGGATTTTGTAAAGGGATTGTAATTACAAATTAAGTGATGATTTTTATGACTCACTTTTAAAATAGAAAAGTCTAAAAATTTCATTGTCCAGCTGATTAACAATATACGTTTGGTATTTTCATCTTTGCACGTTCTAATATCATCACTAAATAATATTACTAAAGTGCGAGGTCGTGTCAATACTGGGGACAAATGAACAAAGTAACTTAAAGTATCTTTTAATTGATCAATATAAAGATCATTATCTTCATTTAGAATAAACATATACAGAGTTGACGTTCGAGAATATTGACAAGTGGATAAATTAAAAATTTCATTGCTTCTTGAATTTCTTAACTTTTCTAAAGCTATTGATGTTGTTGGCATTTGTTGTGTCAGTCTTTTAACTATAAAATTGCTGTGACCTTTATTCATTTGACTAACAGTAGTCGACAGAATAAGGATATGGGAAAATTTAACAGCTACAAAGATTTGGTGAATAAGATTATCAAGCCAATCCATTTCTAAACTAGCATCTTGAAATATTATAAATTTTAAAATACAAAAATGTCTGCATCATGTTTTGCTATTATAAAATAACATTTCAAAAACTTATTTAAAGCAGTTTCTTTTTTTTGTCATGTAGTTTAAATTTGTTTGAGTTACTAGTAGAAAACAGCTGTATACCTACTGAACGTATATAGTAAAAGATTAGGAGCAGTATCGATTGTAATTCTTTGTAATTACTTATTTTTGTTGCCTAAAAAATACGAATAATAACCGAGAATTTTTGATACTTTTAATTTGTTTTTGTAAATGATCATAACAAACATTAAAATAGATTTAAAAATAGCCACGTAAAATCGCCCATTTAAATCAAGAGCAGATAGGTTACTATGGGCAAGGAATATTAAAGAGATATAACGAAAATTATGTACCGTAGTATGTTATTCTTAATTTTTTATTTTAGAAGAAAAATTTTAGAAGAAAAATAGTTTATTGAAACATATTTTTAGAGGCAAAAATAAATTCGCATAGTCCAAGTTAAGATTACTGACATACTGTTTCCGCAAATGCAAATCTATAAGTGTACTTAAACGTATTCAATTATGTGTACTTGTTTTTTTATGGATTAGCTATTAAAAAAACAAAATATAAAAGGGCGGTCGATTTTAACAAGCAGAATTTTCAGTATTATCTTTTAAAATTATTTTTTTTGTTGATTCTAGATTACTTAGAGAAACTGAAACAATTATTTTAACTGTTACGAAGATCAATATTACATTTTTAAATTAGGGGAGAGCGGGGCTAGTTGACACGCGGAGTTCGACGTTCAATTATAAATAATTAACTGTTTAATACTAGTATTTGGTAATATTTGATATTCTATAGGTAAGTCATAGCTTTATTAATATGTATAATGATTGGCATACACAAATCTAATTTCCTGAGAAAAATTATTATTAATAAAATAAAAATTTTGTCTTTGTTTCAACTAGCCCTGCTTTAACCGATTTTTTTTTATTTGACTCTACATTATTTATAATAAATTATAATTGCTAATTATTGTCTTCAATAATTTCCTGTAAACTAAAAAAGTAGTAGTAGCTTATGTAGGTAAATACAAAGTTAATAAAAAGTTAATATTAACTCTTGAATTAAATTTTGGACAAAGAGTAACATTGACTTGTCCTTTACGTGATAATTTTTTATTATATTATGTCATTTGTCTTTAAAATAGAAGTATATTGATAATATATTACCAAAGCAGATGTTATAAATATTTTATCGCAAATGTTTTATGATATTATGATATTATCTATACATCTACATTTCACAAACATTTTATATAATTTTGTTTTATTTGAAGTTTTTAATTATTAAAATGAGTATCAAATTAAATACGCTAGTAATGTGTTTTGAAGAATTTAGAATTTTTATATTTTTACTGAATTGTAGCAATAACAAAAAAAGAAAATTCAGAAATTCATGATTTTGGAATCAATAAATTTATTTTATAACATAGAGAAACAAACTTACTGTGAAATAATATTATCTTTTAACGTGATAATATAATATATGATTAATTAATCATAATGATATTTTTCAGTTAGTAGAAAGTAAATAGAATTATTTTTGTATTGTATCATAGTTTATTTATAATTATGATCAGTATTTTTTAATTAAA
>UELX01001458.1:0-43772 GCA_900480035.1 Eupelmus urozonus | reverse complement strand
TATAAGTAGTACACGTGCAGTAATGGTCAGACCAGACGTAAAGCGTGTCACATTTGAAAGTTATGATTAAAAAAATCGATATATCCACTTCAACCGTTACATCCATTATTTATTGGATAAAATTATTTATGACAAACATTTTAGTTTATTACCGAAAGTTTTATTATTATCGATTTATTAGAAACCGATTTTTAATTTATCGAATACAATGTAACAAACTTTCTGTGGGTTAAACTTCATATCAAGTAAATTAAACGAACAAATTAACAGCGATTATAGCGAGCTGATGAATGAAAAACTGTTTACTACTACTTGCAGAATTAATTTAACAGTTTTGAACTAACGTTGGTTTCTATCAATTTTGAACTCTTCATTACCATTAGTAATCAAAAGTCAAAATGTAAATACGTAATAGTTACAAGAATAATACGAACTCATTGACGAGCGGAATTGCAACTGGAATCTCGTAGCAAAAGAGAAACACGCGCTCTTTGAATAGATTAATGAAGCAGTAACTACAGTAATTTAGTCAAAAACAAGGTAATCTATTACAGAAAATACATTAAAAAATAATATAATACTTTTTGTAAAAGAAAAAACAAATTTGGAACAATTTGCATTACAGAAAGATAGTAGTGATTTTTATATAAATCAAAAATTTTTTTAAGATTAAAAAAAAAATAAATATAAAAATACTAATATTTGAAAATGTCTAAGATATACATATAAAATGCAAAATAGAATTAAACTACAACAATTGTATTATTACTGAAAATATAAGGAATGAAAATATCTAAAAGTAATATTTAGTGATTTGATAATATTTTTAAATATACTATATGAATAATCCAGTAAATTGCAAACTGGTGTTATAAAATTGTTTATTCTTTTTAAATTCTTTCTTTTTCTATGAGGACATCTACAGTAGTATAACAGCTTACTCAGAAAGCCCAGAAGAAGAATAAAAATTTAATAATAAAAATTTCAATTTGCTCTATTAGCTTTACAGTAAAGTTAAAAGTATTAAAAACTTTTCAATTTTTGGTTTAAGAATGTTAAGAAGATTACAAGTAGTATTCTAAAAAAACTAAATTTAAAACTATGCATATCATTCTACACATTCCACATTCAATAAAAATCCTCACAAATCAAAGTCATACAATGAAATGTACTCAGCTCATAAAAATAATTGATCTTAATTTTATTCAATTCACAATGAAGAATTCATACCGAATCCAGCGCGGCAGTGATTCATCTGGCGATGAAAATGATACTTTAATTTCAAGAATCTCTCCCACGAAATTTATGGTTCTCGCGGCCAGCACAACGTATAATTTGAAGACTTTAAATTCCCATCGATAAAGAGCCGGAGCGGCGCAATAAAACATCAAAGTGAATAAAGCAGATATAAAGGGCATTGCGCGAGCGAGCGGGCGCAAGTTGTCCTAGAGTTTTGTGCTTTCATCAATCTCTCTCTATCTTTTTCTACCCCTCTCTTATTCGCCACCATCAATAATACATAAGTACGATGAGAGAGAAACGTTAAATTAAAAAAAAGAGTGATTTATGAAGAAGTTTGACATGTTCCTGCGTCACTTTCAAACACTTTTTAGATTAAGGTATAATTTTTTTTTTATTTAATATCTTTCGAGTCATGGAGAGTATTACCATCAATATATTGAAACAATATTAAATCAATATTCCCGCAATGATAACATTGATACTCTGAAAGGCTGTAGTGAACTATTCATTACAAGATATTGTTCAACCAGTTTTTTACGCCTAGTTTGGAAAAATTGTAACTGAATATTAATTTGTGGATAGTAAATAAATTATAAAACGTTAATAATATAGCTGTTCTCTTAAAATATAATAATTTACATTTTGTATCACATTGTAAGATTATGACAACTTGTTGATATGAACTACGTGATACTAATTTTGATGAACAAGAATTGTTTAAACAATTCTCCATTTCTCGCTTTTATCAAAATGACGACGAATCAGTAAATGATATTATTACTAAAACAATCTTTTGTTCGCTTTGACAATCAGTGACAATTAATTAAAAAATTAAAAAATTAATTATTATTAAAATATTATACACACAAAATATGTACAAAATCAAAGGAATATTTAATTAATCCCCATATAAAATTAATTTAATATTAATTAATTTAAATCCAAACACTTTTTTCTCATTTTCGTGTCCTATTTAATATTAATTACTCCAGTTTTTACGAATGCTGACGTATCTCACAATTCTATAACGCATAAAAAATTCATTTTTTCATCCCTACAACTTCTCGAACAACGCTCGTTTGTTTGCCCATTCCATAAAAAGTAACAGCATTAAAAGTACCTCTAAAAATTAGACGACAAACTTCTGCACTTCCTCCCAAAGTGCCATGCGAATTCGGCCGCTTCATCACCCGAAACTTTTCCACCTAGCCCCTGCACCTCCCCGGGCCAACAAGTATCAGCCAAATACATCCCATTACGCCTCTACATTTCGACCAAGTCGCGCGGAGGCCACTCTCCGGCTCCCGTCGATAGAAGCAGCCACTTCCCCTTCATTCTTCCCGTCGAGACTCATTAATCAACCCTCCCTCCCTCCCTCTCTCTCCTTCCCCCTCTCTTACGCATTCGCAGTCAATCATATTTGCCGGCAAGCGCGCTCCTCTCGATCGAGCCGGTGCCGCACATATTCAATGGGGCTGCGCGCGATGATTATATACGAGGCGGCACTTTATGTAATTGCGCAAACTGCCCCCGTGCGTGCGCGATCGGCGCCCGAGCCATTCTTTACAACGTTTGGCCGAGGCTAATAACGCTCGGGGCCGAAGTTAGTCCTGGGAAGAAGCGCTTGTTTCTACGTGGAATTACAGGCTCCCGAGTCCGTGGACATGAAAAAGATGGCTGTTTTATTTTTCCAACTTTATGTGCGATTCGCTATTTATGGAGATCTTATTTGTTTTCTTTTACTTGCTGGATATATATACAATTTTTTTCTTTCCCGGGCAATGCCGATGGGGTTTACTGGCGTTGGGGGCGTATTGGGAACGAATTGATAGGATATTGCGCGTCGTATGGGTTGGATTAAAGTTTGGCGAATTATTGGACTAGTTAGTTTTATGTTTTTCATATCGGATTTGTTTGTTTTATTTATGGCGGATAGGTGGGCGACTGATTTTCTGATTTTATAAAAAAAGTATTGTACTAATTTTAATCTTGTATTTAGAAGTAAGATTTCTTCACCAAAACTTTAAATTTTGAAAAATGTGACTAATTTAAAGCTGGATTTATAGAGTATATTTTATTTTTATTTCTCTTTAATTTAATGACTTTGACAAGAATTTTTCAATACGTAATATAAGTTTAAATTTTAATGGATTTTTGATAATGTAACGAAAAAAGTATAAAAACTATATAGTTCAACGATGTACAATCGATTTTGCAAAACACATTAGCTGTTAACCTCCATTAATCGAGTAAATCTAGAGGAAAGTTTATGTTTACGAGGAGCAGTAATGTTTGCACTTACGACGTGTTTAAGCTATTTTTGTCTTTTTCTTCTTAGAATAGATTAAAAATTGATAGGGTATAGACGTTACGGCAATCGGCTACGTTAGACTAACTAGATACTTTGATAATACGAGGTAATAAAAAGCGCGAGCCATGCATTTATAGCCCATAAATTTACTGAAATTTATTACGCACCTGTACTTTTATGTTGAAAAACGTTTTTTTTTTTAGTCGCGAGTGTAGTTTCCAAAAATATAAGAATTTTAAATAACCATTAACATTTTTCACTATAAAATAAAAAGTTAAATAAATAAAAAGAATTTTAATTTAATAAATAATTTTTCTGTAACTTTTATTTGATGTATTATCTTTCGTTATTTTTAGGTATTTTTTGAGCATGAATCTGAGTAACATTTATCTAGAACATTCTATAATATTAAAGTTTTTTGAATGGATTTTCTTAATATATTAAAAAATAATTCTGTTTATTAATATTTTGTTTAAGACAGTATGAGAATTAGATAGTTATACAATTGACAATCATTTATTAAAGAAAACTAAGCTTTGTTTACTTATGATCAAACTAAATGAAACATAACAAAATATCATTACCAAAATATATGCCATTTTCATGCTCCAAACGTCTGATTTTATATATGAATAAAGTCCTGTACTATTTTCAAACATAATTATGCTAGAAAATGAAGATAATTTATGAAAACTTAATTAAAATTGTGCATAATAAAGTTCAATGATTAGCATGAAATGCCTCTTGCAAATGACAGCTCAGAGAAATTCATTGTCTCAGCACGGATGTTCTGGCGCATCTTTTAAATAGAATACAGACAGACTAGTAAAACAATATTTTTTTACAAATATAAATTATTATAAATTATAAATAGTTTAAACAATTCATTAACAAATAGTTATTTTAGATTTAAGCACTTTGTTCTGCTTACTATCGGTCGATTAGAATTACAAATAAAACAAAGTAATAGGTAAGTACACTTTTAAATTTTTCTTTAATACGTGTAGAGGTGGTTCTTTCTGTAACTTTACTGCGCCAGCTTGGTGGATTAGATCAAGCAATTTATGGTCAGTTTTTAACACTTTTTTATGTTAATTTTCAATTAATTATGATTTGGTGACAATGATTTGGAAGTCATTTCAACTTTCTTAATCAATTATTAAAAATATGAAACTTAAAATCATTTACAAATGAACCCTTACACGTCTGTACTCCAAAAATAAGGGTATATAGTATATCATACTATTTGAGAAAGCTCAATGATTCAAGTAAAGGATTTTTGAAGTTATGGCACCAACGCATCACTACTGATAATTTTGTATTTTATATACTCAATATGTCAAAAAGGCGCTAAATATGCTATCTGAGTGAATTAGATTACTAGATATGATGAATCTGATCTATCGCAAATTTCTTGTTCTAGTGCACAAGTATTATAAAAAAAGCGCTAAAATAACTGTATTATTTTTTTATTATGACGATTTTTATGTATTACTGCAAGGGCCTTACAACCAGTAACTTAGCTTATCTGTTAATATTTGCATTACATTTAATGCAATGTACATTAGTACCCTTTGATGTACGCATCGAACATTTTACCTTTAACACGTGTACACTTAGTTTAATGTAAAAATATTTAACGATATATTGTTAGTAATTAAAACAACAAAGGCATTCTACAGATTAATTATTTTGGAATTTAATCAACATAATTACTTATATACAATTTTCGATTTCCAGTTTATAAATAATCATCAAAGTTACAAAATGTAATTGAAAATTTAATTATTTTCAATGATTATGCAAAAAGCTTTTCGATAATCCAACAAAGTAAAATAATCAATGGCTCGACTATTAATTACCTACCTTGTCATAAAGGAAACTGCTCGAAAGTAACAAGAAAGAGCAAAAACATACCGTTCTGTGATTTATATCTTCCGAATCAGCGATTTCATGACTAACAGCGACAAACCTGCGAATTATCCTGTGCGCGTAATAATAATAAAGCGCTGAAAAACAGAGGCAAAATATTTAAGAATCACCTAGTGTACAGTAAATAAAAGTTCGTGCATCACGCGAACAGTGCAAATATATAACCCTGCCACGCAAGTGAAGCAGGAAAATGCAGACGTAATCGGCTAGCTCTGGCATTAAGTGCAATCACGAGAATTCGAGGAAGTGAATCAGAAGAGCTAGTTGCTGTAGTATCTGACTTTGTAGGTGCATAATTAAACCAGGAACTGGCTAGGATCGAATCGAGAGATACGCTCGAAATTGCAATTTTATGGCTGCGCGGTGTAGCTTTACTTGACCCGGGAACGTAACTGAACAGGCGAGCTGAAATTTCACGTTGATGGTTAAACAAAATTTCAAATTTTTGTTTTACGAACAAAACGGTAGAAACGAATTTCTTGAATTTTATGCAATTTAGTACGGACAATAAATTTAATAAAAGTGTGAAAAAAACTTCTTTGCTGTCTAAAGTGCAGGCCTTATAAAACCGTTTTCGATCTTTCAAAGCTTGCAAATCAAATCTCCATTTGCATTTAAAAGAGGATCAAAACGAAAATCGATTTCAAGCCGTTCGCCAAAAAGAGGACTCCATGTCGCACTTAAATTGGAGCTTTTCATGATTGAATTAGAGCGAGAAGAGTTTTCTTTAAACTTTCGTCAAGGCTCACTGTGCATACTCAAAAATCTTGAGCGATCCTCGAATGCACTTGTCGATAAGATATCGAGATCCCCTTAGTCTATCATAGCAGCTTTTCACATTTTAAATCCTTCTGTGATACAAGCAAACCGTGTATACTTTACGAATTGAGTCTTGCGCTTCAATAGCCTCGAGCAAAAGCAAATACTAAAATACACTGGGCAAGTGTTACGACAAAATCGGTTTTCCGATAACTGGCCGTGACACAAGTTTCTCGATATTCTATTTCTAAAAAGACTTAAAGATTTATTTAACTTATTAGAAATATATTATTAAGGCAGCAAAACAATTCAATATATTTCTATTAAAGTTGGGAAAAATTCAATTCTGTCTGGAGATCAGATGAATCAATACAGCAGCATAAATAATAACAGAATAAACGTTAACTTAAACTACTTATATTAGATAATGTAAGAAAAACGAGAAATTATAAATTGCGAGAATGTAGATAAATTTATATAAGTTAAAAAACGATCCTCAACAAATTAAGTTATAAATTTAAATAAAAATTAGTTTTATTACATTGCATAAAATACGCTTTATTTCTATGTTATGTATTATTCAAGAGCTCTCGATTGTCATAATTAAAATAAAATAACAATAATTAAACTATAAATGTAATATACTTTAGGATCATGCAGCTTAGTTAAAACAAGTAAAATAATAAAATATACCTAGAATGTACATAGATTTTAAAGCTCTCGAGTCGTACTAAATGAACAAGAAATTGTCGAAGGCTGAGTACAGAAAAATGACGCAAGTTAACAGATTAGAAAAACTCAGTAACACCAAATCTTTTTCTAATCAAGAAACATTAACATGAAAAACGTGTTCTTTGCAAAATTTGAGAAAGCAGAAGCCTACAACTTCACATCAATTCAATATGCTTCCTATTAAACATAATTTGCACTTTTCGACCATCACCGTATAATGGGTTAATCAACAACTGTATTTGTCGAGATTATTATTCCGCTCACATAAATCTCAAAAAGCATTAACTTATAAATTGCACGTATTATTACCAATCTAAATGTATAACACCGTTTTCGAGTACTTGTTGAATACACTCAATCCGATAAATATTTATTCAATAAATTCGATACAACCATAAACTGCCAATGGCCAGAAACTGTCACATTCATTACTTCATTCCAGAACAACAGTAAAAAAACTTGCCCAGATCCAAACCAATCCGTTCCCCAGCAGCCTGCGTAATTCGATCGAGTCAACGTCACGAAAGTCAATACGAGAAAAAGGCGCTCGAGCAATACATATACCGAAGGACAAAAAAAAAGAAAATGGCCAAGCGAAAGCGTCACTCAGACTAGACCCGGAAAGGAAAAAGGTGGCGCTCGCGCTTAAAGCGATAAAAATCGGTTATCCCCATAGCAGCCTGCCCGGCGTAATATCGCGTTATGTTTCGAGTTTATCTATTCAGGACTGAACGCACACAGGCGTGCGCGCGCCTATCGGCTGGAAAATAAAATTACGACCCGAGCGTCGAGTAAATATGTATTGAATCCGTTCACAAGAGCGAAGGCTCGGGAGGAAATGAAGAAAAGTGCTATCGTAATCGAGGGCCGCCGAGTTCTCGCAGTTTGCCGGAGTTTTGGAATTTAAATCGCGCGGCCCCGTTGGATAATTTATTTCCAGCTGATATGATTGTAGTATTCAGGTAATAGGGCGAGCTTTTTTTATCGGCTTTTCGTGGATTTGCGTGTGAATTAACTGTAAATAAAGGGGATTGATGCGATAATTAAAGTCAGATGGAATCTAATGAACACATTCTCGCAGTAAATTGAGTGTAATTAATTGAAATGTTATTTCTATTATGTTTTCATTTTGTTGATCATTCGTGAAATCAGTAACGTTATAATACAGAATGTCTACTCGAAAAGTAATTGCGTTAAGCATTTTATGTTTGAATCACTGATCCAGAATACACAATTGTTCTTAGTTGAATAATTTAAATATATATGATATCATATGCAAAAACCTATCCATCTAAATTATTCAAATTAACTATTTAATGATTAAAAAATTTTCATACAATTTGTTTGCAAAAATTTAAAGTGACCATACATACTTTCTTTGAATGAAATTTCATTTATTTAGAATTAGAATTGATAATAATAGTTTAAATGGTTCATAGAGTAATGCTTTATCCGTTTGAGTGATTATCATAAGGATATCTCCTATATGTTACAATGATTTGTTGCATTTTATTGATCTTATTGATTGAATTTATTACGAAACCATTTGTGTATCTAAAAATTGATAATATTTATTTACGACACAAGTGCGATAAAGTGTTTTTAAAATCTCTTGTTGATGTTTACGCTCGAGCGAAACGAGTGCGGAAAGTTTACACGTCTTTAAAATAACTTTGTCCCCCATGCATCGTACATAATTATTTGACACAACGTGCTGAAAACTTGTTTTAATGTACGCGTTTCCGACCACGAGTGCGAGAAAAGGAACTTCACGCACGCCGTGTGGAAATGTACATATTGATACTGGTGGGAGAAAGTGACTTTAGTCTTGCGGGGGCGTTTGCACCCGAGTATTCCGAGGGGTGAAAAATCCACGCGAGGTTAAAATCACTTCCTCGCTTATGTATCGAACCGTATTTTTTTATATGGTGTGTACAAAGCCAGATTTAGAGTACGGTTTTTTAATCGAGCGTGTGCGAAACCGAGCTTTGCGCACGGAGTATCAAAAAATAATTTTTTTAGAATAGTCTTTTTTGAATTGTCATTTAACAATATCGATAAATTTTTAATTAAAATGTTTAATTAAAAAAATATATTAAGTATTTCTCGTAATTAATAGCTACTTTTATTTAATGAATATTTTCACTCAAAAACGTCTTTCCTACTTTATATTATCAAACAATGAATTTTTAATGCACTAATAAAATCATTGAATTATTTTAGAAAATGTATTACGGTTACGCAATCATTGATTAAAAAAAGTAAATTAAAGTACAACTGAAGTGCAGAATCTACCAATATAATTTTCTAATCACTATCACGTCTTGAATTTCCGTTTCAAATTTTCTAAAATGCACAACTATTAGATAAAATTTATATAAAAAAATTTTTTTAAGAATATAGAAAAAAGACTACATGCCAATAAGTAAACATGCTTTCTTCCATATTAAAAATAGTTAAATCAAATAATCCATAATCGTCCAATTAAAAATCATAATTCAACCCTCCAACCCAGACAAAAAATCCGCTCATCTACAAAATACCATCCTCCCAATCTCAATAAACGCTATCAAAATACCTTTCTCCATCCATCTCCATGCGCGGGCAAAACACCGGGGCCAAGCAAGCCGCTTCTATTCTCTCGCAGTCCATTTGGCGTCAAGCTCCGTATACAGGCCGCACGAGCGATAAGAAAGGCGAGGCGGCGGGCTGTTTATCGCGGCGCGGTTACATTGCGCGCCGTCCTGCATAATGCAGTTGCGCGCGCACGCGGCGAGTTTGTCCTTTGCGGAGCGCCGTGCTGTATCGATGCGCACGATCGTGACCGAGGCGGATACGTGCGTGGGTTGGCCTGTGGGATATGGCCGGCTCTGAGGTAGTGGGATGATGGGTTGTTTTGTCGCGTTGTTTTTGCTCGAGTTGTTGGGATTCTGAGACTCGTGCTTTGCGAGTTTGATAATGCGAAAATTTTTATGTTTTTAGAATTTGCTTTTATTGTGGTTTACTGTCGCTGTATTATTTCGTTGTTTAAGATACGTTTGATAGGATCTTGGCGAATGTTAGAACGTATCTGAACTGATAATGTTACAAAGACAGATATCGTAGTTAGTTGCCCGTTAAGGAGAAGGCATTGTTAGAATCTTCGTGTTACAGATGCATTCGCTCGATAATACAAGATCTTGGAGAAGTTACAAACTGATGGTTTAACGTTGAAATTGTTTGAAACGCTATTTTAATACTAATATTAATTCTACTACGAAAAGTGAAAATTTTAGAGTAAACAAAGTTATTTTAAATATTATTTATCAGGAGAACACTTAAGATCCAGGTCACAGATCTAGATGAAACTTTAGGGTATGTTTTAAGGTACTAAAAAAATAAATAAAGCTGTAGTTATAAGGGTTGCTTTTCCTAGTCTCATTATGTTTATTGAAAATTTATTAAGGACTTGTCTAGACTGAAATATTCACATTTTAAATAGAAAAGTTTTTGATATTTTCTTTAAAATGAAACTATAAAGTGTCCATATTTTAAGAACTCCGAAGAGTTAGACCATGTAATTAATTGCAGATTTGTACATTTTTTGGCACCTTCAAACATATTCTAAAGTTTTCTCAAGATCTGTAAGCAAGATCCCAAGTACTCTCTTATTTATATAAATAGAAGAGTTAAGATATCAATAACTTATTACATATTCTTTAATCTATATCCCACATGATTTTCAAAATAGACTTGTTGCAAGAACATTTACAATTAAGAGGTATCAAAGTATTATATCAGTCAAAAAAAATATATGCCAGTGTTTATAATCATATTTTAAACCACGTATGTATGCAAGGTCATTAGTAATGTATGATACTTTATTGAGCTGTTCTACTTACAGGAAGAGTCTAGACTATTTGGATCTAAAATTCTACTTTTATCGAAAAAGAACTTTTCTAGGCTAAAGTACTCGCAAAACTGAACCAATATATCAGTCAATGAGTACTGAAATTAATTTCCTAAATTTTCATATTATTTTATTTTTTTATAATTTCTCCTTTAAATGTAAATATTTTGTTTTAGAATAGTCTTATCGTCAGCTTTAATTTGCTTTTTCCAGACTTAAAAAACATTAATCTGGTTCAAAGTTACAGCAGTTTGCATTTGAGCAAGAAAATATCATCTAAATTTGTACGTTCTAATAATTAAACTATTAAATAATGTAATTTTGTTGATCCAATTCGAACTGGCATAACTTTGAATCAAATTAATGTATTTTAATTCTGCAAAAATCAAATTATAAAGCATATTTTTTGTTGTTTTATATTCTTTTTCGAAACTTATTAACTGACAAAAGCAAAATTTTAGAACCAAAGGGTGTTATTTAACCAAATGTGTTAATTCCATTACATACGTGGGTATGCAGTAAGTTGCGTTTTTCATGCATTGCATTTATAAAACTTTTGCATTGTCTTTATCACAATTGAGTATAAATATAACCATAACTAAATTTTCAGTATTAGGGAGTTTCATAATAATTAGCGATGTATGTTCTCATTTAAAGAAAAGACTATAAAATTTTATCAAATTTCAAAACCAATAATCTTATTCTACACAGTCGAAATTACATTTTCTGCTAACGCACAAAGGCAAAAATGAAAAAATGAAAAAATGAAAAACGAAAATCTACCAAATCAAAAACAGAACTGCAAAGCCGAAAATCCATCGGGCGAAACACTAACAGCCAGCGGCAACGCATCGGCCTCGAAGAGCTCCCGGAAACGCTTAACGCAGCTCTCAACGGCGCGCTGCGCTCTCACTCAGTAACGGCCAATTTCGTGCCGAGAGCTTAATTAAAGCGCGGGCGCGCTTGCTCGCGAGATCGTCCAATAAAACTCCTTAAAATCAGCGCGCGCACGCGCCGCTTAATTCCGACTGCGCTCGGGGCTGTAAAATTTCCCGCGAGAGCGCGCCCTCTAAGTAATTGCTCAGAATTCCCGGACGCGAAAGGTATGTGCAGCGCGTCTTGCGGTCTGTGAGTAATACCGTACGGAATCAATCAGTTTGGTTTCGTGTGGGATACGCGATTTTTCGTGGTTGGGAGTTTGTGGAATTTATACGTGTGACTGTAAGTAAGTGGTATGAAGGGCCAGATAGTTATTGTATAATTATTAGTTTGTGAATTTTAGGATTTTTGAATTATTGTTTTGTTTTGAATTAGGATTTTGTTTTGCATATGCTAGGGCAGGAAAGCTTCTTTTGCGGGATAAGTAAAGTAATTCGTTGAATATGGCAATTTATCTAAATTAGTAAATTATATAGCAGTTATTTGGCAGCGATTTATTTGCTTATTCTTATTCCTGCTACCCCGACATAATTATCGCTGCTACTTATAACTTGTTTTTCCATGCATTGTATTATCAACTACACAAAATTTGTTTGTTTTGATTCGAGAGTAAAACCCACATACAGAAAGAGAAACAGAGAGAGAGAGAGAGTCAGAGAGAGAGAGAGAAACAGAGAAAGAGAAACACCGAGAGAGAGGATGAGAGAGCGAGAGAGAGAAACAGAGAAAGAGAAACACCGAGAGAGAGGATGAGAGAGAGAGAGAGAGTGATTTCTAAAAATAGTATGTTCCAATTCTAAATACTTTACGTATTCTATATCATATACCGATATTATTAACTTTTTTTACCATTACAAAGCTTCCTCTTTGAGTTTTACTTGAGTATGACAGTATTTACAGTATATTTTTATAAGATAATTAAAAAGCAATATTTTTTCTTATTGAACGTTTCAATTCTCCAGTAAATATACATATCAAGCATCAATAATCTAAACATAAATGTTCAACGCAACCTAATAAGCAACGTCTCTCAGGCGTCTTCCAAAAATTCTATTTCTAGCCAAGCTTTCAAAGAAACATATTTCCGACCAGAAGCGCAAGCCATTTAAGCGGAACCCGACCCGCTCACTGCAACTTTTCGGCGCATCATCTCTTTGCTCTCTGAAGTTTTACGAGTTTACGCGCGACTCGATTCCCCGATGCCAGTTATACAGTCATCCCTCTCAGAATTAACGTGTAAGAGGAGATGATTCACGTTTCGCCAAGCGGCTAGTCGTGCCAATTTTTCCCTCGTTTATTTTTCCTCCTCTCGTTCCTGGCTGGCACTATATAGCTCTATTATTCACAAGTTCTCCTTTGCGAGCTTTGAATGCAGACCGCGCCGCGAAAAAGGATGAACTCTTTTTCAAGATGCACGGGGCTTTAACGTATGACGAAGAACCGCTGACTGCAGTAAATTTGATTACAGCACGACGGATGTAATGGGACAGAAGCTAGCAACTTTAAGCTAAGAAGGTGATTCGGATAAATTTTAGACTAGCCCAGATTTATCTGTTTATCGACCTGTGATTGTTATTCGAAGCGTATTGGTATTCCATTTTTAGAAAACATCCTGTGAATATGTGTATTTTCGATTCCACGATTTAAATGTTTTTTCACAATCCATAACCAATTGATTAATGCTGTACGATTGTCAAACGGGTATAGTCCAATAATTTTCACTATCTTTTTACTGTTTCGCGTGAATTAAAACCATATTTCATCTTTTCGCACACTTAACAGTACGGATTGCGGAGGTGTATTATTCCACGCTAACTTTAATGGCACACCGTTAGACTTTAATCTGGAAGCCCGTTCTGGCGCGAGCACATTCAAATTTATAAAACGCACACAACTATTTTATATTCTGCCCAGAAGTAGTAATAAAGAAACACTTAAGCGCTGGGAATTAAACATTTATTATTTTTTAAAGTAGACCTTTCTACTACAACGCTGAATCCGGGTTGCAGCTGCGCATGACACTTTGTACACAAATGAAGCTACTTTAGTTACGTAACAGGATATACAATGTCTTTTTAAAAGGCTTACGAAAAATTGAATGTACTCATGTATTTTAAATTGATCTTGAGAGTAATGGTTTTATAAAGAAACTGCGCTTGAATAAGCAAGATGGTATAGATATAAATAAATAATTTTTAAATTGTTATCGCAGTTTTAAAATTAAAAATGAATTTCTATATATAATTTTGTTATTGAATTTTGGAGTAACCAAATAATAGATAGCTTGCCATTTTCTGCTTCATTATTATTATGCTAATTATTGTAAAAATTCTCTTAAAATCTGATAATTATACTGCGGATTTTTATGCAGAATAAGAAGAAAGATGCTTCTAAAAAAATGTGATATCTCCAAATACGCATATTTATATTCGCTTATACACATTTTTATAAAATATTTATAGTTGAATATAGATAAGCATTTTTAGATAACTTTCATATTTAGTTTATAAACATCTTTTTCTTATTTTGCACAAAAATCCGCAGTCTACAAATAAATCATAAGGATTTGATAGCGCCGAAAGATTTTCCGCAAGGTATCCGGCTCTGCATCCGGCTTCCCATTTCTGTGTACGATTTCTGCACAGTAAATATCTTTATATATCTATATAAAAATGTCAAAAATGTCTACAACTTGAAATTAAAACTAAAAACTATTAAATATTTAAAGAAATTCTATTGATCGTCAGGGATTTTCCTTTATTGATAATACCTAATCCAAACTGATAATTATATAACAAATTACACTCGTTAATTATAAGACAAATCATCAAAAATTAGTGTCAATAAAAAGTTCATAATTTAGCGTTCGTTTTTAAAACAAATACAATCATTAGTTTCTCACAAAATAATTTGAGTCTAGGCAAGAATAGCGTATAAACTTTTTGTATATTAATTGACGCTTTTCCCTCTCATTCATCTCCATTAAGTTTATGCAAACAGCTACAAAATGAGCAAAACGAGACTGAGATACTGGATAAACATACGTGATGTTGCAATAGAAAGGCTTAATAAACTATATTTGAAATAATTTGAAATCACGTTTAAATCAATATTAAATGATAGAAGAGTAAATTTAAAAGTTTGAAATTTAATCTCCGTTTAAATGCTGAATGATAAACATTGACTTTTATTGTATCAATACAAATATTCAGTTTTTGTTTAAACAACGTGTACACATCTTTTAATGTTCTTAACATGACTAAGTTTGCCAGAAACTTTTTTCTTTTGAAAAGTGTAATGAAGAAGTGCAAGAAATTGAAAGAATCGTTACCCTGTTGCAATTAGACTGAAAGTCTTGCTCTAGTTAGAAAATACCGCATAGTTTTATCTAAATATCCGGTTTACTAGCACACCAATGGTATTACTGATTAGAGAAGTCAAGCCCTCCGGGAGGAGACTTTGCTGAGAATTGAAGTAATGACTTCTTGAAAACATACAAAAAATAAAACTATGTTGTGGTTTTGCTATTTATGAATTTTGATTATTTAATTGATAAGATTTCAACATAAATTTTATGTATTCTGCGTCAATTATGCTAATTTTAATTATCTTAAATTCTATTACATTCTACATTTTTTTACCAGAGAATAACAATTAATAAATATATCATAAAAATTAAATTTTTCAAAAATAAATCTACTACATTTAAAATCTGATAAAACAAGAATGTTAAAAGATTTATAGTGTATTATAGGATTTCTGCTATAGTAATACTAATTTTAATGATAATGAGGACAGGGTGTTTTATCGAGGAATTCATAGCTTCGAGTTCAAAGTTAAAATAAAACGAGTGTAGATTTCAATTTCAGACTAGATTTTTCGATAAAATCGTAAAAGAAGTCAGCGATTAAACGTTTTACTTCTACAGTTTTATTCTCGAAGGTTTTTAACTGCAGCTAAAATCAAGATGTCCGCCTCTCATTTGTAATTTCACGTTTTCCAGCTTCGTTATCCAGACATTTTGCATTACACGAATTTAATCTAAGTAAATCTTAACAATTTCTACACCACTGTTTATATAAATATACAGCTTTACTTACGTCACTTTCAGCGAAACCATTTCATAGTAATTCAGTGCCGATTAAAATCTAGCTGGTCTTTCTTCTCCTGATTGCACTAGACAAGAGCGAATAACACTCCAGGTACTTTAATTGCAACAACAGGTGCAATTTCCAGCCAGATACATATCTACGCTCGTCATTTCAATTTTGCCTGGCACGTTCCCTGCTCGCGTGTGGTGCTACAGTTATCCCTTTATTTCGAATTAAGATTGCCCCTCGCACACTAAACTAATTATAACGAATAATTGAGCTGTAAGATCGTAAGAGAGAAACTGTGGTCTGATCTTTCAAATGAGGATAGCGTTTGGTTCCTTGCCGAAAGATAAACAAATATTGTTATTTTATAAAAATGGAAAACTTCAGTAACTGTAGTTTTTGCCTAAAAAGAAAATCCAAAAAAAATTTGTATAAGAAAATCCTAAATGCAATTACTTAAAAATTAATTGTTAGGCTTCATGGAAAGTACGTAAAAAGTAATCAACTGAACTTTGATTCATTAAATTTGTAGTTTAATCGATTAAACTTTAATTTGTACTATTGAATTTTTTCCTGAGTGACTAAAGGCTTCAAAAGCATTTGATCTGCTTTTATCCACCCACGTATTTCTTAACTACCTGTAAGTACCTGATTAGCCAGCATCGATTACGTTTGATTTGCAAGTGCCAAGCTCATCATGCGATCATCAGTAACGAGGTTAAATCGCGCTTCTGAGGAACGATGTAATTAATTAATCGATTTGCGATCAGGGTTCAGCTCTGCTCGTCATTCTCGGAGTCCCGAAACCACAATTTCATTTGCGGTCAAGTATACGGTCATGCTCTAAGGCCGGCAAATGCGGAATTGGCAAGGATGGAGCTCGGTTGTAGGCACTGAAAATTTCATGCGCTCTGCGGATTGCTTGGAGGAGGAGCCATTTTTTGGGTTAAATCAAGTTTGCTAAATTGTGTTATGCAAATTAAGAAATTTACTACTGTATCCATAAAGAATTATTTCTTAAAGAACTAAATGTTGGGTAGTTTATGATGGATAGACGTTAATTGATTTAAAAAATATATTTTCGTGAAGGTAGTAAATTGGGTTTTTGAAGATAGCGAAGGATTTTTACGTTTTATTAATCCTTTTCCAAATGTTTCCTATCCTAACGAATACGTTTTTATAGGTCGGTGCTGTCGAGCGTCAAAGGCTCGTAAATATATCGGTGCCATCGGAAGTAAAGTCGTAATCTTTCATACCGTGCGCATATTCTATCGGAACTCGTTACGCAGAGGACGTGAGTTTAAAACAATATTAGTCAGATATACGGAATATTGCCGTTAATAAATCACATGCACGCAAAATCACCCGCATCACAGTACTAACATAAAGGAGCTAGTAGAGATTTTACTAGTTTAGCTATTAAATGGTTTATTCGTTCTGGGCCCTAAATGTAATTGATGCTGTTTTAGATGCCACGCTCACAGATATACGCTCTCTACTAATAATTTCATTGCTGCCATACTGAATAAAAAGAAATTTCATTATAACGATTTTAAAGAATTATTGAGAATTAAGATTGATAATATAAGAATTTATGTATTGATTGTATTTGATTTACATATTTTTAAGTTTTGTTAATTATGTTATTATAAATCAAATCGCGATATCAACTATTACACCTTGAGTATTTTTCTTAATAATTACTATTTACTTGTCTCTAAACTATAAAGCAGGAAGACAAAATTTTAAATTTATTTTCTTATACATCACGTGCCTTTAAAACATGAAAAATACCTTCATCTTTTAGCAGTTATGTTCTTTAATTCAATAAACAATGTAACCAGCAATCCTTAATCGAAAATTTTTCCTCTCCAACTTCACACACAGAACTTCAGGGACGATGTCACGGTATGCCCAACTCTGTACACACAAGTGTCGCAGTGCCTTCTCTCTCAGAAGCCAGCGAAATACACGGAGCATCAGACACGCGACATGACCGCACTTTCGTGTAACTATCCCGTCTTCGTGCCAGGAGCAGGTCTCGGCAAAACCACGCCGTATGCGACGATCTCAAAGACGCCGTCGTCTCCTCTCTCCCCAACAGAAAGTGAGGTTAGGATTCTCCCGCCAAGTTTCTAGCAGACGACGCGCTGGGATTTGCCAGACTCACTCAATTTCGAGTGTGCGCCTGGCTTGCGGATGGCAAATATTTTAGCCGAGCGGTCCGGACGTGTGCACTGGCGTGTTTACATACACGAAAAGAGCAGCTGACACGCTGCTGTTCGCGCGGTGTGCGTCGGACGCCGCACGTGAATTATGAAAATTTTGAGGCCGCGGAGCGCTTCCGAATAGTTGGTTTTTTCCGCTGAATTGTTGAGGGCCCGTTTACGAGCGAGCGTTAAAACGGGCTTTATACGACGCGCGTGAAACCAGCTGTGGATTGTTTGGTTTGGAATTTCGAAATTAAGACCGATAAAGTTTAGACTTAAACGGCTCGGATTTATACCCGGATTTGGGATGATAAAGAATGAGTGTTGGTAAAAGTAGCTATTAATTTATTCGAAGTAATTTGTTTGAAATTTTTTTATTACGATCTCATTGAAGGAAAGTTTAAGGGCTTACTTTTTCGTCCATTTTTTTAATTGCTCGCCTTGATTGCACCACTTCTTGAACTAAAAAGCATACTCAGCTATTTATGCTGCGGGCCATTTTGCGGCTTCTCTTTTTTAGGGCTTTACTTGAAAAGCTCGTATTTATTATTCGTTTTTTAGCGTTTTGTTTATTATAGTCCAGCTGCATTTTACTGAAACAATAGGTGCCAATGAAAACGGTTCGTAACAAAAACATTTAAGCTTTTAAAATCTACAACAAACATTTAATTTTGTCTGATTTTTAAATTTCCAGTTGATGAAATATATAAGAAATACATTATTTTAAAACATCTAATAATTTGTTCATAACAATTATAAAATAATTATTGCTGAAAGAAAAGTAAAAATAAATGATGAATCAATATTTTTTTAGAAAAACAAGTATTTATATTAGAAAATAAGTTATATAGTTCTAATTTTCTAAGCTGAAATGCTTGATTACCTAACGTTCTTGACTTTTCATTAAACTTTTTCTTTTATAGTCAGAAAATAGAAAGTTTAATCGAGAAAAAGTGAAATCGAATACATAGGTTCATAATATGTTTTTAGAAAAAAGTCAAACATTATTTAAAATGAAAATAAAAGTGTGCATTTTCTCAAAAGATTACTTAAAGATTGCAAAATGATATATTTCATTTTTATACATTTTGTGAAATCATTAAAAAAATTATTTTTTTTACGTCTCAATATGCAGTAACTAAACTAAAAAATTAATGAAATTATCAACCTTTAATAACTTTACTACCTTCCACCACAGTGGAACATATAAATTATAATTTTCTCTAACGTATATTAAACATCCGAAAAACCTTTTTCTCAAACACAACCAAATTATCTCTCCTTAAAGAATTCCCAGGACAGCCTATCTAACACCTTTTTTCCACACTCAACCGCTCACCTATACTCGTCTCCATCCCCTAATCACCTTAATCGCCTCCTTCCACTTGCAAACTTGACTGGAAGCCTCCCTCCCTTGTAATCAATAAGAATGGACCCGCGCTCGCGCGCCTGTATATCATAGCCCATCCTCACATCGATGCCCACACCAGCAGATAATTAGACCGGCATCGGAACCGAAGAGAAAAGCCAAGTGGCACGGACAGCTTCAAGACGCCGCCGAGCTAATTCTAAGATCGCGGGCGCCTGGTACTACTCAAGATCTCGCCACCCCCGCCGAGTTCCGTGCTATTAGCGAGATGCCGGGCGTAATTACGCCGATTGTGCACGGCGACGGAATTGAAGTGGCTTTGAGGTCGGAAGTGGTTTTTTAGGGAGTGGGGTTAGGGGAGTGGAAAGAGCAGAGCGTGGGTATTTTAGGATAATGTTGTTTGGCCTGGGATGAAAGTTTCTTGTATGAAAGTGTTGGAGAATTGAATTTAATTTTGCGATTATAAATATGAAGACGCTTTGTGTGATTTTACTGGTTATTTCAGGAGTTGAAGAGTTTTAATACTTTGGGAGATCAGATATTTTCAGTTGAATAGTATAAATTGTTTTCTAAATTATGTTTAAATAAATGTTTTATTTAACCATCAAAAATTCTTACATGAGATAATATTGCAATAATTTCTGTTATCAAGATAAATACTTTAAACTTATTATTTTTCTTCCTTTGTTTATTTCAAGCAATCATTTTCTTTTTAAAACTCCCGTATAACCGACGCACAGGAATTCCAATTGTGAAGGAAAGTCAATAATATTGAACTTCAGCTTTCTGTCTGTATTACAATGAAAGCTGCCAATTTTCGCGAAAATATATGCCTTATATTCGTAGCGAAAATCGTTGTTCAATCTAAGCGGCAGGAATTATGAAAATATTTATGAAACCTAGTTCGGGCGTCTCGTAGCCTGAGAAAACAAGAATGTACATATTCTACGCTTTCCTGCAAACTCATTCTGCTTTAGAAAATCACTAGTTCCTTTAGCTCGGCTCGTATTTTCATTAAATGATTATTTTATTTGCCTTTCGCAGCGCAAATTCAGTTCTGAAAATCCTTTAATACTTTGTGACGGATAATAATTAAATATTTTTGAATTGCGCATCAAAGATAAACAGTATTAATATAATATTGTGTGATTAATATTGACAAATTATTCTCGGAAATCGTGGCTCAAATAAACTGTATTTAGCAATTCGATAATGAAAATGTATTTATTTGTGTAAATAACTTTATTGTTATCAAGAGTTTATGTAATGTTGAAATAAAAAATTCAACAATATTAAACATTATTAATATAATTAAGTTTTTAAGTGATTGACAAAATTTAACAGTACAAAAAATTTTATAAAAATTCAAAAGAATCCAGCGCGCGGCACTCACTACAAAAATTCCCGCTCTTATAAGCTCTACCCTCTTCCTCATTTGCATGAAACAATGCACGTCGATTTGCATAATAAATGTCCCATCCTCACCGTGAATCGCTTACGCCAGCGCTTAGTCTCCCCCCCTCAAAAAAAAAGGGTAGCTCCTACAGCGCCGATTCATTTAACGCACAAAATTAACAATTCCAAAAGCCCGAAAGCCAAGAGCAAAAGCGTACCTCGAGCATAAATATGATAACAAAAAGTCGCGTCCGAGGATGGATGGCGGAGAAAAAGAAGCCGACTGCGAGAACCTGACCGACGAAGAAAAATGAGAAGAAGCTTTACAGGCAAAAAGGGAGCGGAACGAGTCAGCGAAAGAGAGTCAAGGGGGGGGGGGGTAAACAAGGGGTAAGAAACGCATGCTTTGCTGGAGGAGGCAGTCGCCTCGAGGAGTTATTGCCGGGGGATTAGGGAGAGTGTAAAAATTAAGAGTTAAGGCGGTTGACGAACGCGCCTCGTGGAGCTGCGAGAAGCGGGGACTAATGATGTCGTTGGGAGGGCCGAGATAAGAGAGGCTGGATGAAGAGCAGCTGGTTACTCTAACTGGCATTTTTATGCGAGGGCTGCGCCGCGTGTGTCGTGACTGAAAAAGCGAGCGTTCTGATTATATCGTTAAAATAGTGGCGGTTTGTTTGGATGAAAAGTAAGCGTACCGTGAACGGAATTTTTAAAAGAGATTTTTTAAGAGGTGATATACTTCAAATTTTTTTTTTCTATTGTTTATATCAGATTTTGCTTTTTAATTTATTTTTAATCATTCTGTTGGCAAGACAAATACTATAGCTTGCATCAACTCATTCCGGCGTTAAATTATACACGGTTGTAATTTTCTTAATGAAGGAATGCAAGTAAGGTAAGCATTTATCTTGCTAAGCTAATGCTATTCATAAAAGTGAGAATTGCTTTACATTATTTTGAATTAATTATTAAAATTATCGTTAGCAAAACCAACTTGTAATTATTTTTAGCCACTTAAAATATTAAACAAACAAAAATAAACCTCAAAATTTCATTTTACTTTAACCAACGCCCTAAACTTCTTAAAATGACCTCACCCCCCCCCCCTCCGCCCCAGAAAGATCAAAATTCATCTAACAAAAACGAACAACCAAAACCCCCTACAAAATCTTCACCCTCCCAGCCCCAAATCCCAGCTTCTCCTCGATCGCAAATCCTCTGAAAAGTAAAAAGCGCGCGATAATGCAGCTTCCTCGGCGCACAAAAAAGATCTGGTGAAAGAAAAGAAAAAAGCGAGAGACACATAGGAACCAAAGAGGAAGGGAGTTCAAAAACGAGCTCGGGGAGCACGCGCCGCAATAAAGCTTCCTGGGAGGGGGGGTTTGCCCGCGTTGAGCTCGCACTCGACTCTGCTGGGCGGGCGCGTTTCACAAAAGGAAGGCTCGCGCGTGCCGAAGCCGGAGAAAGGCGCGAGTGACTTTTCTTGTGTGAGTGGAGGCATAATGCCCGTATTCCCTCGTCGGCCCCTCGATAAGTTTCATTGTGTTTTTCCCTTGGCTTGTTGGGGGCTGGCAATTAAAAATGTATATGAGGCTGCGTGATGTTTTCGGAGAGGGGAGATTATTGCTGTTTAAGGAGGAAGTTGAGGATGGTTATCTTTGGTAGGAGATGGCTGGGAGAAAATTGTACGCGTTGTGACTGAATTATGTGCCGGGTCTGTCTGTCTTTTGATGGATCGCTGCAAGGTTGATGTGGAGTGCGGATATAAAGATGTGGCGGTCTTGGGAGATGAAGTCGGAAATTGAAGTCTTATTAAGTACGGAATAATTAATGTTGAGTATTTTTTAGTATTGGATGTAAAGTAATTTTGCTTTTTACAAACTTCATGAGGGGACAAGCTGAGACGGGCAGTTTTATTTTCTGTCGAAGTAGTTACTTCCGGGATTGGTCAGACGCTGTTATATTTCAAAATTTATGAGCATAAAAGTTATATAGTAAATAAAAGTAAAATAAAACTTTAACAGATAAGTTTATTGTTTAGATTTTTTTAAAAATAACCAAAGAAATGATTCAACTCATAGAGAAGATCATCAAATTTTGAGATCTATCCAATTATAGGCTCTCAAAAGTCTTTAAACTTTGAATATCACAGTAAAAAAAATAAAAATTACGTTAAAGAGCTATGCATAAATTAGTAGTAAAATGCAATCGTAAATTAAAATACCATCAACCGAGATACCTCGCATCGATCGGGCGGCAAACTTAACTAAGAACGAGAACCACCTACTTTGCACCCGTTGTTACGTAATACACTTACCACTTCATTCTATTCCCTTCAGCATTTATTGAATTCAATTCGAACTCTCAATTATCCGAAAACGTACCTTAGTAACTTCGATCCTCAGCTTCAAAGCAACAGATCCGGCATTCTCAATAAGACACTTGTAACACCCTCTCAGCTGATATCGAATAATTATCCAATCCACTTACTTCACTCCCCTTGCATGCCAATTCCGCAGCAAACGAACCGGCTCCATTAACCCTCCGCGAAGCAAACAACCTTGCCAAAGTATTTTTCATATATTCGCCGCGCTCGCGCGCGCGTGGGCATAAACACGAAAAGCAAAGCGCCGGTATATAATACCGAGGGAAAAAAGCAGCCTGCGGAAAAAGGAGCGCGCGCGCGCGCGCGAAAGGCTGTGTCGAGCCGTCGTAAAATTTTCCATCTAGCGCTCTCGAGGTCGAGAAGAAAATATGAAACCCGACGGACGGGAATAGTCATCCGGATTCCTTGGATTTTTCTCACGACCAGAAGAGTATCTCCCCTCTCTCTTTCTCGTTCCGCTTTTCTCGTAAACATCGACAATGAACGGCGCGCCCTTTTTCGAGAATCATTTCCGACGCGTACGGATGTATGCATATCTCCTGCTCTATGCCTGTGTTTTTCATTTGCCCGAGAGAAACGAAGTGCTCGAGCTCTTTGAGAGAGGAAAAGCGATCTCGCATTGCCGGCGCGCCCCGACGATTCGATAGTGTTTGTCGGCTGATATGTGAATACTTTTCGTGAGAGAGCGCGCGCTCTGCTTTACGCGCGATAGTTCCGTATAATTTGCGCGAGCTCTGCATTGTCGGAAATGAAAAGTTGAGAGCCGACTTTTTTAAAGCGGATGTATTCATTTTTTTCAAAAGATTGTTGGGTTTGTTTTTCTATTGATTGTGAAGACTTAAAACGTGGAATAAGCGTTGCGAATAATTTTAAATAAAGACGGAATTTGGAAATTTAAAGTTAAAAATAATTTTAAAAAACAAGAACTAGTATTTTCTTTTCCAATGTAAAGCTCTTACTAAAGAGCAGCATTTCAAGCGAGTCAAGAGGTAAAATTTGCAATCTACACACTCATTTTTGCCTTCGTGACTTTATTAACGCTGGGAGATCGCGAAAAAGTCACGGCGGCGGCCGAGTCCCATTGGACTGCAGTGCCTTCGTCACCGCAGCTACCGCGACAAATGAGACTAACTCGGCGAAAGAACAAGTGGGAGAGAAATTTTTTATCTGAAGTGGGTGATTTCTTCGTCTCGCTCGCGTACATGCCAACTTTTCTCCGATTTTATGATGTAACTCTGTTGTTTAAAGTTTCAACGTTACTGTTTAAAATTTTAACACGAGCAAAAATTTTTGCGAAATGTTACGTGGAAGTTGTGCAAGGTGGTGGTTTGTTATTTTTAACTGTTTTTATTAAAGGTAAATTCAAGCATAAGTATAATATGAGATTACTCTAAAGTTTATTGTTGATTTAATAATTTTACTAACATAATAAAAATTTATTTTCAAGGATAATAAAAACGCTCTATTCATAATTTTTTTCTTTCATTCTTTACAAAATATTTTAAAAATGATTTTTATTCCAAAATACATTCAAGCTACCTAATTCTGCCATTATCTAACTCAAACAATGAGGAAAAACATTGTAATTCAGACGAGCCCTTTGTTCGCAAACAATTTTCCAGCATCGCAAAAAATCTCCTAATTCAGGAAACAAACAAAACGCAGCCAAAAAACACAGCCGGACGAAAAAAAGTTATAGCGGCGCGCGTTTCACCGGGCGATTAAAGTACGCCAAAGGAAATTAAGCGGTCACGAGAGCGAGACAGCTCACGAGCGAATTACTCTCTCGCTCTCTCTCTCTCTCTCTCTCTCTCTCGCTGGAATTTCTTTATACCTGTCCCTCTCGTTATTTCGTCTCGCAAAAAAAAAAGGGAGAGAGCCAAGGGGCCGAGCTAGCAGCTGGTAATTATCGCGGCGACGCACGTCGCAGTGGCGAAGCCGCTTATACCAGAGGGCGATATTAAAATGTCAAACGTAATTAGCGCGGCGAGGAAAAGAAAAGAATGTGGAGGTGGTTTTTTTCGTTCGTTGTGTTACGAATTGTGTGCTTGGCCGAGTCTCGTTTTTTTTCGCGGGGAAGTAGTTTGCGCTTGGCGTAGTTTCGATTTGTGATTGATAAGAGGGGAGAAGGGATTGTTTTTTAGGTTATCGTAGAGATTAGTGGATTATTTGGTGTGGTTTTTTGGGATAGATATACTTTTTTAATGCGAGTTTATTGTCTTGAATAGGTAGAGGATATTTTTATGAAAAAAATGGAGTAACTGTTTTTCTGGATCTTTGGGAATGCTAATGCGAAGGTTCTGATTCAGTGCCTGTAATGATATTATAAACCTTCTTACTTCGTTCGCCATTAATTTTAGAGGATTTTGAAGGTATTCCATTATCTTTTCACAAGCAGGCCCGGCATTTGCTTGTGTTTAAAAACGGCCGCACGTTAATTTGTCAGAGATTCCAATTTTTTTATGCATGAACAAACTGTAATAGTCAATATAAAAATTATTATAAAAATTTTTTTTCTAATTTTTTGAACGTTTAGTACTAGCAAATAAATTTAATAAATAATTACCTTTACTAAAAGTTAATAGAATAAAACCACCCTTAACTTGAAAATATATTTTTTAACTTTTTAAAAATATCGACATCGTAACTTGAAAAAAAAATCTGAAAATCGTCTTCACGAGCGGTGAGCTTTACGATTTACACGGAAAAAGCTGCGAAGCTTATAAGTGAATTTCGAGAGGATAGAAAAGCTGCCGTTACGGTTCTGTCCCGTGAATGAAACGAAGCACGAACATCGAAACACACTCTCGTGTTTTTTCAGGAAACGGAACGTTTTCCATAGAAGCTATTTTGTTTACAAATGAAAATTGCTCATTGAGGAATATAGGTACTTTTGCATCTGGGTTTCTGTTTATCTAAAAAAACATTTTTAAATGCAATTGTATCCTGAAATTTCGCTTTATTTGAAAAACAATTTTTAAATTCCACTTTATTTTTAATTTTGTACTATAACATTATAAAATCCTGTAGCAAATGTTTTTAAATGTTTTTAAGTATTACATTATTTTGAAATAAAATATCTCAAAATATTTTATAAAATTTCACTATATAGCATGTAGATAGATCCTTTTCTTTTAATAAAATGTAAAACATTTACTTACATTTAACAATCTTTCAGACATGCTTAAAATTTAAAACAAAAATGAGCACAAGTAAGTAAATATGCACCCAACGCCAAAAACAATTTCAGCAAACCTCTAAAAAAAAAATCTCGACCAATCCCAGCCTCGCCTCAAAAAGCTTCAGAATGACTACACGATAATGAAAAAGCGAAACCAAGGAAGTTTAGTTCACGGGAAATGACTAACCGATTAACCCGACATCGAGCGTGTGTATAAGAGACGCGCAAAAGCTTAGGATACGGACCGAGCCGGCAAACAAACTAATGTAGGCAATAATGATGATGAAGTTGTTTGCGCTGTAACGGCTGCGTGGCTGTATATACACGCCCGTGCGAAAACAAGCGAGCGAGTTGTTAGACGGAAGACCGCACGAGTATCGATTGACTCGCGATTTTTAGCGGCTTTTTAAAGGTCGATAGTGCAGCCGCGTTCGAGGGAAACTTGATGGAATTATCTTTAAATTGGCGGTAAGTGGACATTTTGTTTAAATTAATTTCATCTTTTGATGGATCTATATATAGGTAAATTATATGAAAAAATTGAATTTTCGCAAGTTTTTGGTAATTTTTCTTATTTAATAGATGAGTTAAAGTGCACAGAATTTTAAAACTAAAGTTACAAAGATTCTAAATTTATAAATTTAGTCATAATCTTGGAATACCGGCATGGAAAATAATTTTATAAATTTAAATGAGCGGCATACAGCAGATTTTCATAAGATGATATAATTTATAGAATGAATCGGTGGCAAATAAATTTCAGTGCGGAGTTGAATAAAAAATAAATATGCGATAAATATGGAAGATAATCTTGATGAATATCATTGTTAAAGAAGGTAGTTATTTATGGGGAAATGTAAATCTCAACGAGCATTAAGGTTTGAGTTACGTTTGCGAAGATTTAATGCGTCCACGCGTAAGATGCGTGCGCAAGAGGTATGTATTTTAAAGAATTATAAGAAGGAAGCCTTCAAAAGTCAGATTGTATTTTCAATGCTGTATTACTTTCAATTGAAACTTTTACATAAATATTACAGAAAATTTGGAAATTCAAATTAATTCACAACTTTCAAATCTTTTGTTACTGATTCAGACAATTCAATTATAAGGAATATAACTTGATTATAATGCTTTAATTAATGAGAGAAGATTCATTTCTTGCAACATTAAAGTTTTACTCATTTATCAATTATTTTCGGCTTTCAACTCACAAGTCATATCTGCTGCTTTAACTGACTGATCCTCATTTTGAATGTGATATTTGTTGAGTTTCTAACTTTAAGTCAAGAGTTTATTATTTTATTAAATGATCTTAAAAAATATGTATGAGTTAATTTTGATGCTACTTGTTATTCTTTATAACATAAAATTTGTTGCAATTCATTATTAGCAAATTTTTTTTTATATAATTCTTTATTTTTCTTTCAGGACTTTTTCAGTAAGCTGCTACACTATGTGCATTTCAAAAAATAATTTTATAATAATTTTGCGATCACAATTCCCTTCCAACCCAATAAATTAGCAAGCCGATCCTCACTCACTAAATCACAAAAGCTCACAGGCAGCGAGTAATCTCGCGCCGTCGCGGCAAAACAATACGCCCGGCATAAACTAAACGCGGCCTCGTTCCATTTCACTTAACTCTTCTAGCACTGTAAACAAGCGCAGCCGTAGAAAACTCGTATTTCCTTAAATGCAGGGTGAAAGAAAGAGCGAAAAAAGGCGCAGCGGCATAGCCTGAGGTGGGTGTAAGAAAACGAAGGTAGAGGAAAGATATTCGGCCTCGTAGAGCCGGAAAATAAAGCCGGTACGAAGCAGGCGAGGAAGGTGGGAAGGACAAAGCACTCGATGAGGTTCGTCTAAGATAAGGAGAATGTGCCGGCGTAACGAACGTCGGGAAACTTTGTCGAGTATACCTCGAGAGTGGCACGGCCACTAGCAAAGTAAACGAGAAAAGCCAAATCCGGCGCCGCGGCCCGTCGGCGTGTGAACCTCTTTCTTGACTATTTTCTTCTTTGTTTATTTTTAAGGTTCCTGAAATTCCTCGTTAAGAGGCCGATCGATGGAGTAATTTTTTGGGTCGGGGCATTTAGAGGTTGTGGACTGTTAATTATTGGTGATTCAGTGGGTTACTGCATGGGTGAGAAGAAGAAAGAATTGGATACTCAAATAAATTTAGTTTCAGAGTAGAGGGATGAACTAATACTATTGCTTATTGTTATTACTGAACTGTTAGTATAGTAGATTGTTAGAGTTATTTTTGTACGAAGACTGGTATGAAAACTAGTTAAAAAAGTAATTTTCAGTTCTAAGTTTGTTCTTCAGAATTCAAACAGCTGTGAGACAAGTTGTAAGTAGATAATAAGTAGAATAACAAGAAGTACATGATTTTAATATTTTACTATCATATATTTATAATTAAAATATTTTAGAAATGAAATTATTTATTTAAAATCTAAAAACATTTAATCTGACAGTTATTTTATATACAAACAAAAATTAGGAACATTATTAATATAAAACATTGTACAAAGGTCAATTTAATTTAATTAATATAAATTTAATTTTAAAACAGCTACTAAATAACCCAAATATTTCATCGTTTGTTTTCATTCACTAGAATAACATCATTATCAAAGCTTTATAAAACGAATACACAACAAAACTCAAAAGGGTATCAAATCTACCATCCCACTAAAATTTCCCTGAAGGATTCACGGAAAATGCATCTGTGTGAGAACTGAATCCGCACGCGTTTGCTTCTCGGCAAATAATTCGAGCTTGCAACGGACGGCGAATGTAACCTGCTTTAATCTCGGTAAAAACTTGTCTCACAGAGAAAAACTACGAGAGCCTATCAAGTTGTTAAGGAAATCTGTGGAACCTTTCGACCTCGAAATTCGTCGAAACTCTCTGCAAAATGTTTAGAGGCTTGGTTTACAATATTTTTAAAGGATATTTGTTTCAATTTTTTGTACAATCATATATAATTATAAGATAATTATATAAAAAAAATGTTTTTCAAAATCAGTAAATACTTTCAAGTTCAGCAAAAACATAAATATTTTATCTACTGCTCTAAAATAGAGTAACAATGAACAAACTACTTCCTAATTTCATGACAAAAATTATGTTGTCCATCTCGAGAATGGAAATTTGATTCTTGATTAAAGAAGACCAATTTTTCATTTGCTAAAGAATATATTTCTAATTTGAATTAATTTATATTAAAGGGAAAGTAACACGTTTGCATTGGAATTCAATTTAAGAACTGGTAAAAGTCTTCATGTAGACGTTAATTACTGATATTCTTTACTTATCACAAAGTTTAAATAAAATACATTTTTTTACATTTAAATATCTAGAAAAAAATATACCTTATTTATAAAAATTTTTTTTCAAAGCCTTGAAGCTTCTTCGCTTTAGTAAAAAAGTTTAACGAATTTCGTTGATAGATTGTGAAATCAATCTTAGTCGGGTTAAGACCGTCAAGTGATACGAAAAACCTTCGACCGGCTCTTGTAGACTTTCTTCTTGTATCTTCTGTAAAAGATAAACTGAAAAGAACTTATAACCTCCGACGAACTAAGGCGTTGATTTAGAGACTTTCTTTTGGCTACTTGACATTGTGACATTGTTAATTTTCCGTTTTTATTACGATTTCTCTACTGTATTGTAATGGAGTAGAAAGTGATACTGTTCGGTCGTATTCAATAAAGAAGCTATCGCAGAATAACAAATCGTATATAAATATTTTTGCTGAAAACAATGAAAATATCGATTCGAAAAGAATGCACATTTATAAATACTCAAAACATTTGATATATTGCAAAGACTTTGTGCAAAATGTAAAACTACATGCTTTTCGATAAACAGAAACTAGAGATAAATGATTTTTAAAATACCGAACCTATTTTTTACTTCAATAAAGACTATGCGTTTGAACAATACTTTGAAATAAAAATAAATGTTTTGAAGTTCTTTCCTTTTTATACAGTAAAGTCTGATAAATAAATGGATGACAACATTTACAGTAGTTCATATTTATTTTGTTTAATAATAGTCATTTCTGAATGAATAAAAATCAATAAATTTTTTTATGAATTACAAAAGTAAATACAATAATTAATACGAAAAATATTAAAAAATACTAAGAAAATAAATCATTGTATTGTAAACCATGATTTTATTTGACAAGCTGTTTTAAATTATTTTAAATATTATTTACGACCATGAGTTATTATTATTAAAAGTGATTTATAGTTTAAGTACTTATGTATTAAAAATCAGTATGTTACAGAATTTATTGTGTTTTTGCAATTATTTTAAATAAAAAAAATTTGGAATTTTGTCAAAACGAAAACGGTATGTCACTATAATTACGGTTAAAATAAAAATATATTTTAATAAAATTAATTTCAAACTAAAATCGTACTAATTAAAAACAATCATTGAACTTGGAAATTTTGTCTATTAGTACAACTATCTCAATCAACACAACGATTAACTCTTTTAATCCCCAACCAGAGTCCCTACAATACTTCCCGCCCATGTTAATAAAAAAAAAGTAAACCCAAACTTAATCCTGACACAATATCATCACGCGATGTCCTTGATCCGAAATCGGCCAGAAAAAAGCCGATCCTTGAAAAAACTCTGCTTTATCGTGGCTCGTAAAGCTCTAGGGTCGAGAGGAGCGAGCGATGAGAAAAAAAATGTAAAATAAAATCAACGGCTGATGTGTTATCGGATGTCCTCCCGCCGCCTGGGCTCGTTGTTATTCGAATGCAATAACCCCTCCGCAAAACCGTTATAGATTCCAGTGTGTGTAACGCGCGTTTACGTGATTTATTGTACGATGAACTATTTGCGAAATATCTGGGGCATCGCGACAATTTTTTTTGTATTCTGGTTGTCCTTTTTGTTTACAAAGGATCGTTTTGAATCTATGTTATGACTTGCTGCTTGGATTTATGATTGTTAGTTTCTGGTTTTTAAGTAGTTCTGTGTTTATTTTTTGTAGATTAGATAGTCAGTATTGATTTATTATTGAAAATAAAAGATAGAATTTGATAAATATTGTGAAATATATCAGTTTTGAAAAAATTACTGTAAAATAAAGCTTAGTAGAAAGTAGTAGCGTAACTCATATTGTTTAAAAATAAACTAAAACGAATATAAACAATAATTTATTAATTGATATTGTTCACATCAGAATTTTAAGAATATGATCTACACGAATGTTTATAATAACTATATATTATACTATAAAATAACTAATAACTAAAAAAGTAACACTATAAGTAGCTTATTTTTAAGTTGGGTAAGGACCTTGCCGAAAATCCTTCATTTTAATCAGTACCTTTTAAGAATCTTAAAAGTTTAATAAATGGTATTAAAAATTCGGATCATAAAATTCTGTCTTAAAAAGTATTCTCTTATAAAAAATTATTTTATATTTACACTATAATAAATATTGTTAATGTTAATATTACATACCTAATCTCATATATACATCAAGAATTATGCATCAGTTAAGCACTCACCTATAACAAAAAGAATAAAATATTTTTTATGATTATCTCGATTGGAAATTGCTTACAAATTAAATTATGTAAGCAAATCTACATTAAATTCTTAATTAATTTTAAATAAATTAAAATAAATTTCAACAATTATTATTAAGGAATTCTCTTTTCAAAAATGATTTAATACCTCTAGCCATCAAACTTTCATGTATTATAAATGCATCATCCTGAAAACGAATCAGACAGAATTTCCCTGGTTCATTAATCCTGGATGCCGAAGATATTTAGCGAAAACAGTTTGTAATAATGCTCTGTTCTCTCAGAGTGCGCGTTATATTGCATTTTACTCATATAACCAAATAATAACCTAACCAAATTATTTTCATAGAGCTGCTCAAATTTAATTAAATACCTACAGCGGAAAATAAAAATCTTGCAAAGAATTTCGACATGCTCGCCTTTCCTATTGAACGAGAAAAAATTTACATCCTTCCTCCTATTCCTTCTCATTCTTTCGTCTCGCTCGAAATCTAATGCGAAATATCGAGTGACTGTAAAATACGGCTAGTGGAGAATCTGGATGAACTTTTTTTGCTTAAAGGTGAATTGAAAAATTCTGTTTTGTGAAAATTCCGTTGTTTAATAGCTGGCTATAAAATTGATGGATAAAATTAGATATAATATTAAAATATTCATAAAATCTTTGAATCTTTAAAAACTGTTATAAAAATTGGTGGTAAAATAAAAATTTAACCAATAATTATATTTATTGCAAGAATTAAATTTCAATTTGAAATCTATATTATTTAAGTAGAGCAAGTCTCGGAATATCCAGACCCATAGTATGTTTACGTTGCTTCATCATAGCTTCCCATGTTGAGATTTTTCCTTAATCTTTCAATCTAATTTAAAATATCCAGCAACTTAACTTTTTAAGCTTTTATACCACGTTATAACTTCGATCAGACGATTGCTTTGCATTTTTCATTTTAGAATTTTCCATTCCACAGATCTATCAATAACCAAAACTAATATTTAACATCAGTTTAAACGTTCAGTTCAAACGACCAGCGGACTCATCGGCATTAAAAAAGGGATGACGATGACAGCAGCACAAGCCGGTTGAGCACAAGCCTTTCTTCAAATATCGAAGATCCCATCGCTTTCCTCTCACTCTCTCTCCTCTCTCTCTTTCTCCACCTCCTTCTCTATTATCGAGCAGAGCCGGCCCTCGAAAATTTACTCGCTCGTGCGACGATTCACTTTCACGCCTCATACGGGCCTAATCGAAAAGGTTCGCACCTCTATTTTTCCCACCAGGAGAGGCGAGTGGACGATTTTTTATCGCTGACTTTTTAAATTTTTCTTCGCACTTACGATGAATTGCACGGCTTCCTGAGAGCAATGCTTAAGAGAAGCAAGATAGATTTTACACTATCAGGTGAAAATCGAAAAATTTTGATGGAAATGTGTCGTTAATTACGCAGGGCTTAATCCTATCGAGGAAATTAAATAGCGCAACAAGTTAGGATCGATTAAATGTGACGCGCAGAGCTTGCTGTAATGTAAAATGTTGAATTTTCACACGATTGACAGGTACTCTATCAATATCCTTTAAAACTCGAAAAAAATTTGTGTTAATTATTTTTGAATTAATAACTAAAAACACATCTCAGACAAACTTAATCAAAACTAAAAGACATTATCACATTTCACAAAGAATAAAAGTACCGAACTCTATGACAGAGCATCTCAAACCGAAACAAAAAAGAAGAAGAAATCTTATTTCTCCTACAATCACAAATAATCAAAGTTTCACAAAGCAGCCCTCCTCATTCCGCGCGTATCCGCTTGTTACCCCGGCTGTATTTCGTCGGGCTTAACATAATTTTGCAAAACTTACATCAAAACTTTTTCCCGAGCGCTTTCCCTCACTTTCAATTTCCAACACTATTCCCGCGCCCACACCACCTCGCTGCTCTTCCCCTTATCTCTTCTTACTTTTCCATTTTATTTGCTCGTTTCTTTGCCGATAAAACTTTCTGGAGACGGCATAACGAACGAGCTGCGGCGAGGAGCAAAGAAGCACGCGCTACTCGTAAGAGAAAGGAATAGGACGAGAAGAAGAATCGGCAAAAAGAGATCAAAAGCGGCGGCCCGCGGAATAGCGGAACGGATATATCTTGCCGGGAGTCGAAAGTTTTTCGTTATCGGCATGTAGGCAAATAGAGCGCGGCAGGAAAAAAGATGTAAGCCGCTTCGGAGCTTTGCTAGAGACGGATACGCTGCAGCGTGTAGCGCTGGAAAATCCAGCCAAGGCGTTCCGATATTTTTATATAGGGGGCATTTTTACAAAGATTCGGAAGGGTTTAATCGATTTTTAATAAATTTTTATTTAAAATGCAGAAGTTTTAATGAGTTTGGGAAATATACTCCGGGCAATACTTAATTATAAACCCTGTCAATCTAGCGTCCAATATTTTAACAACGAACGCATCTGCAATGTTTATTCGCAGCAGAAGATTTCGTACGATTCAAACGACGCTAAAGTCAATTGGACCTAAAGAAAGTTTCGAATAACTTTTAAAAATTTTCAACTATCCACATGCCAATTCGAGCTCTCAAACTTCCTCCCCGAGTCCTATATTTTCTCCCCGTACATATTCGATTAAAACGAATTTTTCCGATACTACAATCTACAGCCCAGTGAACAAGAGTCCCGGCATCAAAGAGAGAAAGAATGGAATCCCGGACTGCAAACGATATATACGCGCGTGCTTTTCTATATACGCACAGCCAGGCCAGCGCACTCGCGAAACAGCTCGCTTTCGGAACTTTATTTATGTACCTGAAACACACGGCCAGATAAGTCAGGCGGGAAAATTCATGAGGTGGGCTGGCCACGCGAAAGAGATCCGCAAGTTTTGCAAGTGAACCGGATAAATACGGCGCGTTCACCTTTGTCCCGATATTTACTTGAATATACGTACTCGCAAGTTTCTCTCGTTTTGTTTTTTTTTTCTCCCCGCCAATTTTTCAGCCGAGCGCGAGTTCGAAGTCGCGGCGGGGGCGGGAGGCTCAAAGCGTGGATGAATGTTTGCTCAAGAAGTTTTAAATTGCCGGCGGAGGCTTCCGAATTCTCCCCCTCTCTATATCTGTCTCTTTGCCCTGCGAATCAGCCGACACGTGCGCTTTCTCGAACAGGAGTGATATGGATTTTTGGAAAATTCGGAACGATGTGACGAACAAGCGGGAGAATGGAAAGTGGATTTTTAAGAATTTATGAAATTTCGAGAAAATTTTATTTCGATGGTAGTTTGAAATTATTCGCAAAATTTATTCGCGCCTGCTCGGATGATTTATTTTAGACACATCTGATTAGGCAGCGTATTTGTCCTATTATACGGTTCGTTCAGTACATCAATTTTACTCGACCGCATTGTGAATAAATTCACTGTTCGCTGAAGTGTTTAATTTATGCAACACGACAGCGTTCTCCTGTGTGAATGAAACGTGTAATCAAAACAGTAGAAAATTAAGCATTACGTGATTAAACTAATTTCCTTATTATCCTACCCCACGCAGCAACTTATCGGCCATAAGCTTCCACGTTCACTTACTATCAACATAATTATCCTAATGTTTTCTATTTAAGAATAATCAAAGTAACATTCATAAATTTTCACCAAAATTGCCGCCTAAAAAACTGCGCAGCACTGCCCCTTATCAACCCACTCACGAACAAACTTAAAAAAAAAAATAAAATAAAACGCAAGCCTTAATTACTCAAAGCACGCTTGCCCGCGTAAACACAGTCGCCAAAGCTGAAATGAAACTTTTCAATCGAGGCAGTCATCGCGCCGACTATCGCCTGACCTTCTCTACTTGCATTCGTGCCGCTTTTCACATGGCCGGCTCCTTTGCCGTGATAACGAGCGGACGTTAAAATGCAGAGGGGACGAAAAATCGGGCCGAGTCTTTGATCGGCGGCCGCGAAGGTCGCGTAATAATTGGACTCTGCGGAGCTGCTGCTCCCGAGGGTGCGCTTTTTTTTCAGCTGGAATAAAGTCAGGCCGAAGTTTCAGCAGGTTTCTGCGCCCGCGAGGATTAGAACTGTGCTAAGGAGGGATTAGACGCATATGGCGACAGTTCGGCGAGTGCAGGGTGTATGCTAGTTTTGGGGCAGCACACATACCCTAGGTATGGTGTTTAGAAGTTTTATTTAAAAGTGTAGTGGTATGAGGGTGAATTTATTGTATGGTTTGTGGAGAGATGGACAGAGGGTGGAAATATAGTTTATAAAAGATTCATTTTTGAAGTCTGTTAAAAAACTTTTAGAGTGGGATCAATTTTTTTGTTTGAAAAAAATTTGTTTCAAACTTATTTAATAATTTAGTATATATATAATAATTTGATGACAGAAATAAGAAATTTGAGATTTTATTCAAACACTCTTATAGTTATCTACAATATTGTGCTTCTCTAGAAAGAAATAAAATATTGTTAATTGACACTTACATTTAGTTTTTTAGATTAGTTTTTACAAATTTCAGGTATAGTGCACTTCTAATTTTTTTATTTTGAATTTTGATGTTTTTACTTTAAAAAGCAAATAAGATTACTTTCTCGTCTTTAGTCAATAATTAGAAAAAGCATTTTTGGAAATTAATAAAACTTTTTACTGAAATAAAGTTTTTGGGATGTACAAACAAAATTTTATTGTGATAGAAATGTATATACATTTTATTTATTATATAACTCTCATAAAAATCTAGCACATTGAATACATGATGTGAGAAATTCAAGTATTATACATTAGACCTCTTATAAACGTAAATTATCCCTCTCCGACACATTAGAAACTGTTTTCCACCCAAACTCCTCGAAATTAAATCACAAAGCTCACGATACGTCATCGACTTCAACCTTGATACGGCCATTCCTGGGACAAAGTATTTTTCATAAGATAAAGTGCGTAATACGCAATAAACCTAGGGAGAATCTGCACATCAGTTTCAGGGAATTTTTATATTCTTCGAGCTGCTCGATTTCGCCCCCGGAATGCTGGGCTGCGTATAAACGCTTTGCAAGATAGTACATTAAATCTTCCCCCCACGCAAAAGGAGATTATATGGCTTACGTGTTATTATCGGGCCGAGAGGTTTTGTACACTATACAGCCCCTGAATTTTCTCGGTTTGACTTTCATTTTTTTTTTTTTACTCGCTTTTGTGTGTAAGCTTTTTATATTTGCCGATTGTTTTCAATTTAGCCGCGCTGAACGAAGGTTCGCCTCCTCATTTGCTTTTTGTGTTTACTGTGTGAATATACTTCCGCTATTTGGAAAAGCTTGCAAATTAGTGTTTATGAGATAACGTATGTGTGACTTTGAAACTTTATTACTTACTTTTATTAACAGAATATTTAAACATAAAACATGCGTTTAAGCATAAAAAATATAAATATATTTATCTCATAAATTTTCATTTATTACTAGACTGCGAATTTGTATGCTACAGAAAAAAAAAGATGTTTATAAAAAAATATAAAAACTATCAGAAAATTCTGTATTTATGTTCATTTACAAATATTTGTGCAAAATATGTAAAGTTAAATATAAAAATGCATATTTGGATTGTTTTTACATTCTTTATATCGATTTTTTTATTTTTCAGAAAAATTGGCAATGTATGCATTACTTAACAAATAGTGGTATAAAGTTAAAAAGTGATAATCTCAAAGTAAAAAACTATTCAGGTAAAGGATGAGAGATAAGCACAATGTCAACACGACCTTCCTGTGTATTCTGCAGAATTAAATGCTTTGTAGACGTAGCTTTTTGAGATGAGTTTTAATTTTCGTTATGTTTAATTTAAAATTAGTTAAAGCATAAATTGACTTTTTAAATTACTTCTTCTACCGTAAAAATAGAAGTCCTTAATCAAAGTAAAAAACTCCTTTTAAAGCTATTTAAATCTAGTGGATATTTTAATTATATTTTGTAGGAAGTAAAAAATGTCTGTTTTTTAAACTTGACATTAAACAAAGTACTTATAAACTTCTTTCAAGAAATAAATAGCATACTTTTTAAATTGCTTTGTATCGCTAAAATACCACAATGCGTAAACCACAATATAACAAAATAGAATCTCATAAACAAACAACTTATCGCCCATACATATTATTTTCAGAAAGCTCTTTCATATCGTAAAATCACCTCCCTCCATCCTTCACTCATCCCACCTGCAATGCTAAACATCTTGATTAACAGTTAATATCGAACCGCAATATTCCAATTCAATAGGAGTTCGCAAAGCGGAAAACTCAAACAGCTGCTCATCGAACTTGCTTTCGTGCAATCGTGCAACTTTGCCTCCTCCGTTATATGTGCACACACACTGCAATAACGCAATATCGCAACACTCGCCTGGCTGCTTTGGAAAAGGGATGACGGCATAAACGAGAAGCTTGATAATTCGGAAAATACCACCGGGAATGTGACGCGATAATAAACAATGTACATAAATAGTCGTTCTTTGGCCAAAATTCCATTGCCTGCAGCGAAGGGTGCACGGTTTCGTGACACTCTCGAGTTCAGTTAATGAGAAGCGATTAGAACGTGGACGAATATAGGTGTACTAGCAGCATCATAGTTGGAATATTATGTCTGGTTTATTTGGCAAGCTTTAATTACTGATTATATGACGGATCGATAGTAAGAGATGTTATACCGTGATTTATTAAAGAAGTGCGTCCAGATTGAGGTTATTAGGTTTTAACAGTAAAATTTATAATCAAATAAATTTAGTACTAAGAAAATAATAATCTGCCTGTTTGGATAAGTTTTCCTTCGAAGCTCCTTTGTCCATAGACCATATTAACGATATTTGAAATTATGCTTCTAATTGCTTAATGAAGAATTTATAAAACTTTTAATCTTTATTTGGCACAAACTTTGCAATTTATATATTATTGCTTTTATAATTGCCATAAAAAGTACGTAAAAGACTGACTTAAAATCTGTTACAAAAATTAAATAAAAATACTATGTCCTTTTATAACGGTTGGAAAGAATGACAATGCAGATAAAGAAAAGTTAGAGAACATAGTAATTTTTAATAAACCTTTTTTTTCGTGAACAATTGTACATTATAGCCTCATATACACCGTAAAGCTCAAGACTGTCCAAAAACCAAAAGCTGCAGAGTTAACTAAATTAACAAAAAGCTATAGCCAAAATTTAAAATATAAAAACAATTTGGTATAAAGTAATTATTTCAAGATTTAATAAATTATTAAAATAAAAAAAAATGGAATTCAGTGCAACTCCGCGAACATTATTACAACGGACAATAAACGCAGTATAATAACTACAGGTCAACTCATTATCTCCCTAGGCACGTGCGCACGAGCAATAAACACAATAGAAGAAATCTGATGACCAGACGAGGGGGAAAAATAATTCAGAGTCTTCTATTTACCAGCGAATCAAAAGATACAAGATGCGCGAGGAGCAAAGAAGGTGACAGCCGAGTATACAATAACCCAGGGATGGCACACGTGATACACACGTGTGCGAAGACGGAGACAAAGAAAGAAAACCCAATTTTAGCGAGCGGGAGTGACAATCTGCTCTGTCTTCGAACATCCGCAAAAGTGGCTTTTTCCGATCCGCCGTCGCTCGACGTTTTTCCTCTTCCTGTTTTTCTCCTACCATACTTTGCAAGAAGAATGGACTTTGTGCGAGGTGTATTTTATAGGTATATAAGAACTCTTTTGAGCAGCTCAATGTATATGACGAAGTGTACCTAGCGCACACATGTAGGCTCGTATATCGCTACGCTCGGATGTGAAGGATGAAAAATTTAATATTGCTAAAAGTCCGAGGAATATGAGCAGTCATTTTGATGGGCAAAGTAAATGGGTTTGTTGGTTGGATGAAATTTGGGGGCTCAAGAAGCCCGGCTTTCTGGAAAATCTATATAGTAGAGGAGCTTCCAAAGTTTGTAGTAGAGACTCTCAAACTAATATGTAGATGGAAGTAGATTTATCTATATTTGAAACTATAAAGAAATTGTTTAAGTGAATATAATACAATCTTATTAATTTTTTTCATGTAACAGTATAAATACCCATCTAATGTGTAAAATATGAGTTGATTTTTAAATTTCGGCGATATTCTCAGTACATGAAAATCTTTACTATGTGTAAAACGTTTTTCAAAAATGGTCTGAAAGTTTTACACAATCTCTATTTTGAGTATATTTTTTAGTCTATAATTAAAGGGTTTAATTTTTTCCCACTTTATAAATAAAATTAATAGCTGAAATTTTGATGGAAAATCAAAACATTTTTTTTGAGTAGTGTTCATTTTAAAAAAATCTAAGTTTTGTTTATTTTTTAGATGAATTATTAAATAATATTATTATATTAGCGAAATCTTTTTGGTTTTTTGATTTTAGATAAACCAGTTTTGAGTAGCGGTGTACATCATAAAACACCTTTTTTCCAGGAGGGCTCGAAGATTATCTGCTACGGGGCTGGTTATTAATAATCTTATAAATGAAAATTTTTTTTTAATATAAAAAAGTTTTATTTTAAGCTCAAAATTTTTCTAGTAAATAAATTAAAAACTCTCTTCAGGAAAAATCTCTAAAAAAAGCGTTTTTTGGGTCTTCTTAATAGGTCCTAGGATTGGATGCAAAATATAAATAAGGAATTAAAGTTAAGATGATTGTATACGTAGATTACTTAAAAAGAAAAGTAAGCTACTTAATATTCAAAATATAATTATATTGTATTAAAAGTTCATTCCATGTATTTACCTTAAAAAATTTTTGCTTGATACTTTAATAAAGTGTCGAAGTGAAGGGTACTAATTTACTCCGTCTCTACGAACATGCTGATTTTCTTATGTTTATAATTAAAGCCAAAGTTAATTTTCGTTCTAATTTAAATTTTACTGAAAGGCCGAAACAAAAATTAATTTAGGATAATTAATTGAACTCTTATCTCCAACGTTTTAAAAGCACTTCTTAAGACTCTGCTTAATTACAATTTGATGAATAATTTCATTATTTCGATCCATAAACTGGAAGAACAAACGAAAATAAATAAAACCGTTTACAATCCGTTATTTACCGCTCGAAAGGAGCGTTAAAAGAAAAATTACGGCGCGCCGACAGCTCAGGCTTCCTACGATTTTTTTTTCTCGACCCGTTCGCAACTCATAAACTTTTTTACGGGCCCGTCCAGTCGGAGCAATGCGCATTTAATTGAAAAAAAAGAAAAGGTCAAAGGCCAACGAGCAGTAGAAGGAGTCCGAAAAATTCGCTTCTGAAGTGGCCTTCCGAACTTCTCGCGAAGAAACTCTTGAAAATAATAATAAAAAAAGAAAAAAAAATTAAGAAAATAAAAAACAAAGAGAGAAAGTAGGGGATAAAACAGGCGCGAGAGTTCCACGGTGCAAAACTCCTTGAACGAGCTAATTATCGCGCCTTCAAGGGTGAAAGTTGCTGCTTGCACGATATCAGGCCACTAAGCCACTTCGGGAGAGCGCTAACTTTTTCACGCTCGAGAAAATCGCGTACGTGTGGCGCGCGAAGCTCGGAGATTTTGCGGTTTCTTCGCTCTTCGATTCGTAGTCGTTATTCGCGCTGTTTTGAGAGGTACTTTTATTGAGAATGTTCAGTGTTATAGAAAGCCGTTTATATGGTAGCGTTCTGCATTCTGTTTATATTTTCTTATTGAAAGTGCTTTTCTTTCGTTGGATACAATATTTTAAAATATGCATTGCTATAATTTTATTACGATTAAATAAATATAAAATATATGTTACTATTTATGTAAATGCTTCAATTTAATTTTACACTATATTGAGATTGATTTTATTATAAAATCTAGAAAACAGCTGATCGTAGATCTTTATAATAAAACAATATTACATAACAACGATCTGATTTACTCATCTTAAATAAAATTTAAATTCACCAACTGAAAAAATTGTAAAATTCCTACAAAAAGTAGAACTAAAATTTTTTTACTGTACTGCCTTCAACTGCTATTTCTATACTTTGTAGGAAAGCATTAAATTCTTTTACGATCGCTACCGAATCTTGATCTCTCTTCAAAAACCATATTCCAAACCGTCTCTTTCGTTATACTAAAATTTTTACCGCACACACGCCGCATGAAAAATTCTCGCCGACAACCGGACTGAAAATCCTCGTTACCACCCGCGCGCGTCTCTCTGAATTAAGTCATTCCTCGAGTATAGTCCAAAACCGAATGGAGACGTGTCCGAAAGGCGCGCGCTCGTGTCCCTAGTTAAAAAATTTAATGAAATTCGACGTGCAAAAAAGAGGAACACACGTGAGCATCCTCGCGAATTCCTCCAGTCTGTAAATATACCTGCGGGCAGAAGTAACTTTTCGCAGGAGTTACCTCTTCCCATTTTATATGTGCGCCGTGTCCCGCTTCCTTTTTTTTCGCCTTTCGCTTGCGCGAGCGAAAAGAGTCCCGGGAAAACGAGTTTTACGTGAAAAAAAATTTGCGCGGTACGTCTGCTTTTCAGTTGGATAATTAAAGGATGCATCGAGCATGAATAGAGAGAAAGAATCTTTTATTTTTTTTATGCTACGGGGGATCGCATGACGAGTCATGAGAATTTCGGAATGAAAAACTCTTCTTTGATTTTTTTTCTAATTTATTTCAAAAGATTATATGACGAGTCATGAATCATTCAAATGAAAAGGGTTTTTTTGAAGTTCAGGGTATAATTTTTTTGAAGTAATATTTAACGGAAAGTAGTTGAAAAATGTATAATTACATAGCTAATCATTTTCAAAAAATCTGCTTAGACATCTTTCCATAGAAATTCTAATTATTATTTCATAACATGTTTATTTTATAATAACAAAATTAGCCGACTTTTTTACCATGATGGCATCTTTTATAACATAAATTATTATATTATAGTAAGTAGAAAAACAAAAATTTGAATTTTGTGACTCCAATAACTTTTACGTGTTTACGATAAGTTGCAGGAACAGTAAAGTTTTAGGATTCATCTGAACTTTAGTGGATTTAGAGCTTATTATAAGTCCTTGAAGATTATATCAAAATAAATCGTAATATTATTTTAGCTCTATTGGTTTCTAGTTTAACTGTATAAGACAGTCGTACGTAGTTATAGGTAGACACTTATAAATAGCTAATCTACGAAGGATATAAATTTTGTAATTTATATCGTGAAGTTATTCGTTTGATTCTTATTCTAGAGCATTTTGATCACAGGCATTATATTTTATCTTACTGCCATCTTTATACTCTATAAAAGTTAGCAAACAGGATTCAACTACTAAATACAAATCAGAAATTTATCTTGTTCTTGTTAGCTTTAATCTTTATTTTCGTTATATAAAACTAAATATACCATGAGTAAAACATAAATAAATAATACTTTATTTTGATTTAAATTATAAGTGTTTTACTCGTACTAATACTTAATCTTTATATATATTTAACAACACGAAAAAAATGACTTTTAATATATTTGTTTTAGCTATTTTAGATACAATTAATAAAAACGTTACTTATATTTTTATAATCGTAAAAATAAATGAATTTGTATCACAAAATAAACATATCACAAGTATTTCTAAATTTGATGTATGAATTTTTGTATAAATTATATTTTTGTTGCTTAATATAAATACATAATTGTAACAATAACCCTGGTAGAATCTGATTCTATTTCCTAACTAGTTAATAGATATTTAACTTAGGCACAGGCTCGAAACAA
>UELX01001457.1:0-43778 GCA_900480035.1 Eupelmus urozonus | reverse complement strand
AGCCGCAAATTATGTAATTATTTGTTAACCGTATCGTTTGCCAAATCCTTAGAAGAAAAAGATTCATTGTTAAACATTGCAGGATATGTGAGCGTAATCGAAGTAGACGAAAAAAATGAAGTTATTGTACTTCTAAGTTCTGAGGCGGAATCATTTTCAGATCACATTTTATTATGGAATCGAGTAGAATATATAGATTAATGTATAAAAGTGTAGCGTGAAAATTATTTAAGAAACAATTTGACGAAATGTAAAAAGATATCTTGCATATTATTATATATTTATAATAAATTTTTTTATGTCTGGCTTATTTATCTAATAATGAATGTATTTATGTAAACTACATTAAGTCTCTAAAGTTTTATATGAAAAGTTTTAACATACCATTAGTTAGAAAAGTTAATGATTTTTATAAATCATTTTTCATTCACTGATTAATATTTGTATATCGAAGCCATGAAAAGATTCTTATAAAAATTTTGGGGCTTGGATTTATAGTCTTTGCAAATATTAAAATTAAAATACTTGATAAAAAAATGGGTCCACGATTTAATTATACGACTTTCTAAATAAATTTATTTTGATTTTGCGGGGCTTAGAGCGCTTAACCCCTTAACTGGCGAAGTACTTGCTTGTAACTTATCGTGTCAATTCTGGTAGCCGCAAATACTATTCATTATTACAGAAAACTGTGCATATACGGGTTTTTAAGGACTCTTATTTCATTCCCGAGGGGGTTATAAATAAGGATTGAAGGAGTTAATTTCCAATTTTTTGTGAAAATTTTTTTTTTCAGATTGGCTCATGTCATTGCAAAGAATATTTCTTAAATCAAAGAAATACAATTTTCGAGTACATCTAGAATCTCGATGGCAATAAATTGCATATACCAAGTTTGATCAAAATCCATGGAGAATTCATCATACATATACGTTCCATTGCCAGTTTTGGCACGATTTTGTTTGTACATAATTATGCTCCACTGTCAGTTAAGGGGTTAACATTTTTCAGCAATGACTATTTTTTAGTAATCAAAATAAATTGTTCTAACTAATAGAGTCCCACCCAAGATTTTCATAATGTTATATTCGATCGCAACGGATAAATAACTTTTTCTATATATTTTTAAAACATCGAAAATATAAACCCACCTTTTTTTGATGTTATTGTTATTAGGAATAGCTAAGTATAATATTTCAACTGTTCTTCTCTGATCTTCCATAAACTGATAAATTAAGTTTTTATCGGAAGTTACAAAATTATTCCTGAAAAATCACTTCAAACTTTACCAAAGCCGAGTAGATGAATACATACGATCCAGCTACTCCAAAAAGCTATTTAATTTGACGAAAGTGCACTATCCTACCTAAAATATCCATCAACATTAAACAAACCAATTTAAATGCCGCACGAAATGCAGCTTGCGCTCTTCCTGAAATTCCAGATCGTGTAACTTCAAAAACACGTGAGGTGAATCGAAGTTTCCCTATGCGCGTAGATAGACAACCGACAGCTGCAGCCGATGGTCAACGGGCAGATGTTCGCAGATGGCTTCGTAACTCGTAAGTCTCGTCCCCTGAAAAATAACCGAAAAACCCTGCCGATATTATCCTGAGCTTGAGTTTACGCGTTCCTTAGACAAAAGCGCGCGAAACGCCTCGGAACTCGGACCGACCGGAGCGCGCCTTTTTTGCCTCTCGCGTGGTGTGTATATATACCTATAACTATATATATATACACAGAGCACACTACATAACGTAACGCGCGAGCGGAAGAAAAAATAACAGACGCAGTGCAGTTCGCGGGTAGCTAGATCAGGAAGCAAAGTGAGGACGATGCTACGATAACTGCCGAAACGGGCAGGCTGCAGCATCGGACTCTAACGGCAGAGCTGGCCAGACGCCGCTGAGGAGGAAAAAAGCGCGCGTTCTTGTTATTAGTGCGGTGTGCTGCGTCTCTTTTTCGCTGTGTTTTTATTTGAATCGAAGAAAGTGAGAGCTCGGAGGGAGAGAGGAGCAGAGCTGGCCTCGGGAGAGATATGGACGCGCTGCTGCCCTCGGAAATAGCTAGATTGGTCCTAGGTGAGTGGGAGGCTTACGGCCAAGGAGTGCGATTTGTTCGAGGGGTGTGAAAATTTTATCGAAGCGCACTTAACCTCGTTTGGAGCAAGTGTCAACACAGCGCGTTGGCGAACCCCTGCGTGTGAGAAACGGCTTTTGAGCATCGCTGAGTGTTTTTTTTTCTAGTTTGATGGGGATGCGATGACGTCGGTTACTCGTCGATATTTTTTGTGTTGATATTCAGATTTTGGTTTTAGGATATTTTCGTTTAAACTTGTGTAGAGTTTGTGAAGAATATTAAGAATTATTTGGTTTAAAGCTTTCACAATGCTATTTCTGTAACTGTCAAAAATCTAAATTTAAAACAAATGAAACTAGCTGTGAGATGTTGACTGTAGGTGCGGAATGATATTACTTAATTGTTGCAGGGTACCTCCAAGAGCAAAAATGCGACCAAGTAGCGAAAACATTTATGGAAACATGTCCACTCCTACAAGAGTGTCGAATAGTTGCCCAGAGAGGTGGAAGATACAGTACAAAAGTAGGCGGATTAAGTTTAGTGGACATTTTGGATAAGTACTGTGCAGCCAATGCAATGGGTAAATAAAAAAGTAGTATTCTTTGATACATAAAACTCAACTTATTAATTTGTTTTTTCATAATGCTTTTAATATTTAGTTCAGGAGAAATTAAACAAAGTATCAGACTGTGATCAAGTAAAACATTGTAACGATTTAATCGAACAATTGAGGTATCTATTAGAGGGATCAAGAGGACAATGTTTTGTAGTAAATATAAGCGTTCCATCACAGGTATTTTATAAAGTTATAAAGTATGTAGAAGTATAGTTAAAATTTCTAACTTTGACATAAAACTTTTAGAGCTCACCAGCTGGAGCTTTTGGATCTCCAATTGTATCTGGTAGCACGAGAAAAAGACATCATAGTAATAGTGAACGAGGAAAACGTGTTGCTAGATCATTAAGCAATTTAATGGATAAGCCTATTCAGAATTTATGTAACCAAAGTGAGTTTTGCTATAAAATTATTTAAAATATGTTTATTGATGTTAAAAAAAATTTTAATTTAAACATTTTTAAAGGCTGCAATACAGTTGAAACGACACCTCTTGAAAGTTTACCAGGTCTTACAGCTTCAATAAAACAAATTGATACAGAAAATGATAACAATAATGGACTTGATAAATCTTTGGAGAAAACAGAAATTGCTGTAAATACTTCAAATGAAAACATATTTAATGTTCCTATCGCAACAAGTACAGGTTTACCTGAAAGTAAGAAAGAAATCTTTATTACTTGTATTATTTGTTTATTATCTGTATTTCACAAAAATGAATAAATTGCTTAACTAAATCTTATTTTATATAAATATAGATCCAAATTTGTTAGTTCCAAGTTCAGTTATTACAAATAGTAATTGTAAAGACCAATCGACCGAAACTGGACAAAAACTTGAAGAACCAATACAAAATAAATGTACAGCAGGAACTAATACAGAAGAATTGATGAACTATTGTAGTACAGAAGTACAAACTGGTCCTATTGATTTCATAGAGGTAGATACAGATGATAACTTACACCAGCCTGAAAAAAATATTCACGAAGAAGCAATAGAAAATTTAAGTGTAAGTATTTTATAATAAAAACAATGTCGGTCACAGTGAGAGACATTACAAAATTATTACTAAATAAAATTTATCTGAAAAACAACTGTGAGAAGAAAAAGAATCCACTTGTGTGTTAGGCTCAATTCATGCTTTAAAGCAACCTAAAGCCAAATATCTAATGTTAGAGTTATAGTTGATTTTCAAATAATAAATAGTAATACTTTATTATTATAAAAGTGATCTTAATTTTAAGATTTGATAGCATAACCTAAATTTTTTTTATACAATTTTTTAAAAATCTTAATATAGCAGGATTAAAGCTTAAAAGTTTTGATTAGGTTTTCTTTTTTAATTGAAAATTTTCAGATAGTGCATTCAGAGTTATTACAAAATAAAGAATTACAAGAGCAATTGGCTGACAACATTAATAAAATCGTTAATGAAAGTGCAACAGACCCCAATGTATCCCTGCTGTCAGCTGTTAAATCAGCAGTTGAAGCCACAGATAATGATCCAGTTTTTGACAAATTTTTGCATGAACTTTTTATGGTTCGTGAAACTGAAACAAGTCCAGATGATGATTCTGATGCTAGATTCAATCAAGAGTCAAATGATCAAATTTATGCAAGGTATTTTTTAAATTATTGTGCATTTTTTTTTATTAAAGTTGAACATAGTTTAATTATTTAATATTTTATTAGAAATGATGAAGCAATGGAAATTGAGAACAATATTGACTCTGTTGAGCCAATAGATTCTAAATTAAATAGTGAAGAACCTACTGGGCCTGAAGTACCTCTTAAACAAAGACTGCGAAGTTCTTTCAAATCCCAAGGCATCAATGTTGACGAAGAAGAGTAATATCATTACATTAACCTTATTCATATAAATTAATTATTAAATTATTAAAAATATTATTTGTGTATTATTTTAGGAAAGAAAGCAATACTTTATTAGACAATCAAAATGAAGAAGCAGTTAGAAGTATTGTAAATGTTATAACCAGTAAAAGGAATTCTCTAACAAATAATGATTTAAATATCGAAAATGATCCTGCAGTAACGTTACCAGTAAATACAACCGAAGCTGAACCGTTAAAGCTTCCGAGTGAACCGTTACTCAATAGCGTAGTCGAGCCTGAAAAATCTCACGAGCCTAGTAAAGTAATAAAACCCACAGAATCTAATAAGACAACAAAACCGAGGAAAACCAGAAAACCGAGAACTACTAAACCTAAGCCGCTTGCTGAGCCTACTGATACAACTCCAGTATTAATGCCAGAGACAGAAACTATGCCGACGTTAATTTTGTGTACCGAGAGAGATGTGAATTCTGTGTTACCGATTAATCGTTAGTACAGCATTTTTTATTATTATTATAATTAAGTAATAATTATTAATTAATCAGTTAAATATTTTTTGCTTTTAAAATTATAATATTTAAAAAAATTTCTTTCTATAAAAAACAAAAATTAGAAATACTTATATGAAATGATTTTACTAAAATTATAATATGTTTAATTTAATTTAAATAGATCTAATTAACTATTTTCAGGTGGTTCTGTAACGTCAGGTTATTTACCAATCGCTCCAAAACCTGACGACGCACCAGCACCGACATCTCCGAAGCTGGATCCAACACCAGTGCTCTATCTGCGCACTGTGAATGTACCACGTCATCTAGTAAATCCCGCGACTCTTGAGGCCTCGAAAAAGGCGAATCCTTTGTTATTGCAGACAGCCTTACAGCTGCAACAACAACCGAGTCCGCAAAAGCCAGTAAATGCGGTAGCTCAACAGCAACAAGCCGACAACGATACTATTGTCGTTCCTATCGTTGTTACAGATGACAAATCAACTGTAGCAGCTACCGTGTCCATACCTTCTGTTCCTGCCGTCGAGTCAATAACTTTGTACGGCAGTGGCGAGAACGATAACAACGCAGAGATGAAAATGACACCGATCTCGAGCATGCCGGTCATTAGTCTAGACGACTCAGCAATCAACTTCACAGACGGTACTGGGCTGTCGCCGTTTTTCAAGGGTGTCTTAAGTAGTGTAGCTGGTGAAACTGCTATCGCCAGCACTGGACTATCGCCCTTCTTCAAAAGCGTCGTAGGCAGTGTAACTGGCGATCCTGGGATTGCTGGGTCTGAATTGTCACCGTTATTAAAGGGTTTTGTAGCTGGCGAAAGTGTAGTTGAAGATGTCGCAGAAGCTCCTAAGGAAGAGTCTGTAAAAGAGCAAATACAGCCAGAACCTGAAAAGGAAGCACCGAAGGCAGACGACGAGCAGGCCAAGGTCGACGTCGAGCCAATGGAAACGTCGACGGAACCCGAGGAAAAGGTAGCTGAGAGGAGGGTCAGCATTGACGAAGCGATAATAGCGAAGCGCACTCCGAGAACCCTTCTGAAGTCTCGCGCCAAGAACAATCGGCTTAGCCTGTCGACGCCGCGTCGGCGCAATAGTCATGTCCGCGCTCTGGACTTTAACACGCCCATCAAGAATAGTGGCATCCCCCTTAAAACCCCACAGTCGTGCACGAGGTCCAAGTCCGTCTGTCGTGCTGGGCTCTTCAAGTCACCGCCATTCTCGAGCAACGCGTCCAACGTCAATATCCGAGGCATCACCAACACACAAACGGTCAAGAAGGTGAGGACAATTAGTCCTGTGAAACAAGCTTATATTCGTGTGCCCATAGCCACAAGGAGTCCAGCTCCTAAGCTCCAGGGTAACTGGGGTAAAGTTACGGGGATAGGAATGATCCTGGGCGAGACGTCGACCAGCGAGAGCTCGCCGGAAAAATCGCAGCCCGACTGCTCGCCGAACGTTGAGATAGCGGAGGTGAAAGAGGAGACAAAAGTGAAGACTGTGAGTAAGAGCTGGGATAGCGATCTGAGGAAGATTGTTGGAGTGGCGGTAAACGAAGAAGAGGAAGAAAAGTCAAAGCCTAAGAGTGCCAAGAAGGGTACGGGAAGGAAAAGAAGCGCCCCGATTAAGGAAGAGGACACCGAGCAGAGCGAAAAGAAAACGAGATCAAAGACAAAGCCCAAACGAAATGAGGCCGATGAAAAAGATTCTCCAAGTAAAAAAGCTCAGGTCATGGAGGACAAAATCAACGATAAAAAAATAACGGTACAAGAAACCACCGAAACATTGTCTCCCACTGTAAAAAAACTCGATGCCAAGTGCAATGACGAGAACAAGCCAAAGAACGCGAACACGACAAAAATTTCTCCAGAATCTCACGGACCCATCTCGCGTATACTTGCGCTAGATCTAGAAACTCCTCGCAAGACTGAGGTGACATGTTGCGTGCCGCCGACGCCGAAGATCTTAGCCACGCCGGGCGCCAATCTCAAGTCTCAACGTACTAAGCAACACTCTGAGATTAGCATCAAGGCCTGCGTGGATACACCAGAATTTCCTGTTACACCCTGCATTGTGTATACACCCAAGGTTGTCGAGGATGACGGCGATAAAAAACCCTCGCCTTATTATGAGCCCGACGAACAGACACAGTTGACTAAAGCCAAGGAAATCGCTAATACAGCGAAAACGACGGTAATTGTATGTCCGATAAGCTTTGATATTCTATAATAGCTATAAATGTGACGCTTTCGCGGGGTCACACCGTTATTTTTTATTGCGACTAATGCTTTTTTTCATACAGGTGCAGGAGACAAAGACGACGGTGACGACAGTACAGAGAAATGTTGTAGAATTGCAGGAGCATAAAACGGTTGAAATCACACAATTTGGAGTAATAGAAAAAGAAGTAGTACAAGTAGAGAAGGAACAAGAGCTGACTTCTGGTGAGAATTCCAAAGAGAACGTCGAAGACGAAAACGTTGAGGATACTACTAATACAAGCGCAAACTCTTGTTCGGACAGTGATGATTCCTCCGACTCCGATAGTTCGTCATCCTCGTCCATGTCGGACTCGTCTTCATCAAGCTCGTCTAGCGACTCCAGCCCAGCGTCTTCTCCTGAAAAAGCAGTTCCCGACGAGGGAGAACCACACAACAACGAAAATTCGGCTGAGTCGGAAATAGACAGTCCGGAGACTTTGATGCACAATTTCTCAAAAGTTAGTCAAGAAGATCTTAAAGTCAATCAGCAAAATGATAAGAACGATAATTCTCCAAAAAAGGTATTTCCGGTATTACAAGATGATGCGGGCGATAATCTAAAAGAAACGCCCGCTAAGGATGAGAACAGTGCTATTCCTGAAGCACAAATATCAGAAACACCGAGTGTGTCTGAGGAGGAACGAGCGTTGCGCCGCGACTCGCTCACCAACTTGACTTCCAAGATCTCGGCCATCATTACAACTTCACAAAGTGACCAAGCATTGGAGAAAACGACGACTGCAGAGGAATTGAAAAAACTAGAGGCAAAGCCCGAAATGAATCTTTGTAGCAACGTCGCGAAACCAAGAATTGTGTCTATTCAGAGGATCGCACCGACGGATGGAATGACACAGCAAGTGTCGAAGTTGTTGCAGTCAAGTATGCAGAAAAACTCGTTAATGATGTTACACCAGCAACAGCAGCAGCAACAAAAGGCGGCAAATAACGCAAAACTGAGCCAGCAGCTGCAGGAGAAGCGGCTGCGGGTGATGGCGAAATTCAAAGAAACTAATTTCAAAGGAACTGGCCAGCTGAAGAAAAGTGCAGACGATGCGAAGAGAAAAGCTGAGAAGCCAGTCTTTTCAACTGCTGATAATTTGAGGAGCAAAAGCAGACCAGTACAGATACCTGAAAAGATTCAAAGTACGAAGACGGATAAGAAGGCGATAGAAAAAGTAGTCGATATATGCAAGGCCAAATTAGATGATAAGAAAATCGAGGAGGACTCAAAAGAGTTGAAGAAAGGCAGAGGAAAGGCAAGCCCGAGAAAGAAGACTGCGCCGAACGATCAACCCATTAAGACTGAAATTGATAATGCTAAGGCTAATTCTAAGGTGGTCGAGAAGGATGTAATACAAAATACAGCCAAAGATGCAGCGATTGTTGTAACTGCTGAAAAATCAAAGGGAATATCGAAAGCAAAGGTCGATCAAGTTAAGAGAGATTTGTTTAGCGATGAGGAGATGAACGAACAAATGACTACTCGATCTCAAACCTCTCGACGGACCATCGACATCCACAAGAACAGCGACCAGAACCAAAATAGTACCACTATCAACAACACGACTAACGCCAATTCAAATACCTCTCAAGAGAGTTTAAAAGAAAACTCGAAAAAAAGTTTGAAGAAAAACTTAATAGAAAGCTCAAGAGAAAGTTCGAAAGTATGCTTGAAGGATAAATCGAAGGATAGTTTGAAGAAAGCCTCAAAGGAAAGTCCTAAAGAAAACCATAAGGAAAACTTAAAGGAAAGCCCAAAGAAAATTTCTAAGGAAAGTTGGAAGGAAAACTTAAAAGAAAGTCCAAAGAAAATTTCTAAGGAAAGCTTGAAGGAAAATTCAAAGGAAAGCCCTAAGAAAAGTCTGAAGGAAAGCTTAAAGGAAAGTCCCAAAAAAAGTCTAAAAGAAAGTTCTAAGGAAAGTTTGATGGAAAGCTCAAAAGAAAGCTCAGACGAAATTTCAAAGGAAAGCTCAAAGGACATTGCAAAAGAAAGCTCAGACGAAATTTCAAAGGAAAACTCAAAGGACATCTCAAAAGAAAGCTCAGACGAAATTTCAAAGGAAAGCTCAAAGAACGATTCAAAAGAAAGCTCAGAAGAAATTTCAAAGGAAAGCTCAAAGGACATCTCAAAAGAAAGTTTAAATGTAATCTCAAAAGAAACTTCAGAGGAAAATTTGAATCAAAATCCTAATGAAACCCCGGTGGAAGAGTTGCCAGGTGTACTTGAAGTTTTGCAACTGAGACCGGCAAACAAAAGCGAGTTAGAGCTACACGATCTTAATCTTAGCAATTCTTTCACAGACGGTTTCAGTAACAACGAGCTAGTCTCTTGCGAGGTATCGTACATTTACGACGAATCAGTGCCCATTAAGAAAAGAAAGCGAACATACAGCAATTCCGAGTTAAAACCCGAATTCGTGTTTGAAGATCCCGACGAAGGTCTTAAGATTGTATTAAATGTTATGGATTATGACGAGTTGTTTACGTTGACTCCGAAAAATAGTTCTAAGAAGAAGGCTTCGAGTCCAAAGAAATCGCCCACAAAAAAGAGGAAAAGCAAAACCTATGATCAAAACGGAGAACTGCCACTGGCCACATCATCTCCATTAAAAGGGTCAAATAGAAAAGAAAAGTCACGTTCTAATCATACGAAAAGAAAGTCCTCGAAAAGAAAAGCATCTCCTATAAAGGAAGAAAAACAGGTATTTCCTTATATAAAATTTGACTATTTTTTTATTTTTTTTTAATTCTTATTTAAAGAATTATTCTATTACCTTACTTTATTAATTTTATTACTTTATTATTTATTATAACTTTTACTTCATTAACTTTTTTTACTTTGTCTTTATCCCATTTTTGTTTTTTTTTTTTATAGGTTGAAGTTAAGAAATCAAAGGCAGACCCAAAGACGCTTTTTAACAAAATAAAAATAGAGGAATTGTTGAGAGTGGTTCATGGTTCTGATTGATGATAAAAACTTTGGATTTTTTGCACATATATATGTACATTGACTTTGTAAATAATTATGTATATAATATTATTACATGTAGTCATAAACTTTAAGTTAACACTTGTTATTTATTAATAATAGTATCATTTTTCATCAATTATATTTTTTATACAAAAAGCATTTTGTAAAAAGTAATCTTTATTTTATGTACATAATTAAAAAAAATAAATATACACTGTAAATAGATTTAGCCCTTTAAGGAAATAAATGAATATTTGTAATAAAACTACAATTTTTAAGTATTGTTATTTTTTATTGGTTAGTTTTAATCTTTAATTGAGAAAATAAGATACAAAGTTCTTTATAAATTATGTGTAATCATTTTACAATACTTAATGTAGGCTTAATATTTTATTTTGATTTAACTTGTTATTGATTTAACACATTCAGCGACTTCATCATAAACTTTAGTAAATGCTCTCCAAGTATCAAGATTCATACATATTCCTGAAAAAATAAATAAAATAAAATACGTGTTTCTACAGCATACTATCTATTAATATTAACAATATACCTTTTTTTCCAGGTTTTAAATCTCCAGTTTCTCGATCTTCATACATTTCTCTGATATCAACAAACCACCTTCCTTTGAACTGACGAACATTAACTTGTCTATTACTACCCAAATCCCAAGTTGTATCGTCACCTTTAGACTTCTTTGCCTTCTTATTTGCTCCTTTGTCATCTTTACCTTTCTTTGGTCGCTTTTTAGATTTTGTATCTTCTTCTGACTATAATTTCAAATATATAAATAAGAAAATTTTACTGTTATTTTGCAAAATGATATACATACTACTTTTTAATAAATGACATAAGTATTAAATATTTTTAATAAATGATTTAAGTAAACATATTTAAATAATATGAATAAAAACGTTTGAAACTTCTTAGAACTTGAATATTAACATTTTGTAACAATTTTGCATTTGTAAATTTTCTTTTACAATTCTTCAGAGGTTGTCATAAAAAAAAAAAAAAATTATTACATTACCTCAGAGGCCTCACTTTCAGAACTTTCTTCCTTCTTCTTCTTTTTGTCTTCCTTCTTTGGCTTGCTCTTTATTTTAACTTCTTCCTGGAAACGCAAAATAAAATATATATTAATACAAACACATGTAGACTACACCGGATTGAAATGATAAAAAAAACCGTTTACTATTTTACCTCTGAGCTTGCAGTGCCGCTTTCAGAATCTGAAATTGTTTCCTTGGATTTCGGCATTTTTTTCGATTCTACTTCAATTTATTTCTCACACCTGCAATCATAATTATTTATGTTATCAATACTTTTCACAAGTTTAAAAAAAATTTCTTACAAAATACGTGTGTAATTCAGTGAATTGCGTACGGATGTACGATGCTACTATATCAAGGACAAAATTATCGACAAAATGAAAAACTTTTCAGGCTTATCGAAAAGCCGTTAGAAGAAAGAAAATGTCTTCACAAAAATCATATAACCTTGCCGGATCAAAGCATTGAACAAAAAAAACGCCTGAAGTAAAATCTGATTTACGATGTATTGTATGCAAAATTAATCGGGTATCAACCTGCAGGCCATTGAGAAATCTAATAACAGAATTATTGTAATACTAATGTATTTAAATACTTACAAAAGAAAAAGAACGTTTACACTCGGCGTCCGGCGTCGACAAACAAGAACGAACAATACAAGGTAGTTCGCGATTTTGTCGCGGCTATAAGGTTCGTTCGTCTTTGCGTTTCTAAGGTGCTCCAATGACGGTGTGACGTCAATTTTAAAATAAACGAACGGACTTGAATACTTAAAAAGCTTAACCGTTACTATTTTTCTTGAAATAGAATTACAATACTATACTTACTCAAGCGACGAAAATGTGCTGTAATTTCGCTAAAATTTCACACATATTTTTTGATACCTAACTGTAAACTGCTGTAGCTTTCGAAGGAACAAAAATATTTTAATTCTGCAAATTAAAGCTGAAGTAATCGAAAGCTCGCTCGTTTCTTTTAGTTATTAATTTTATATAGGTCGTATTTACCATTACGTCTGAGATTTTTTTAGACTGAATGGAAAAGGTATAAAAAATAGTGTTAATTTCAAAATTTCCTTAAAATTATGCTGAAAATATATATGAATAACTTGAGCTTTTTAAAGCGCGCTAGTATATGAAATTCCGATGTTCTCTATATTATACCTGAAAATAATCGAAATTTCTTCATAAAAAGAAAAATCGAAAATATGAGGACAATTCATAACCAAAAGGTCTGCACTATTTTCAATAATTTAAAAATCTAAAATTAAAAAATCTCATTGTCTAATTGCAATCGGTTTTAAAAGACGTAGATGTTAATTAACAAAATCTAAATGTTGAACTTTTGACCGGCAGACATAAAGTTTTAGCTTTTAATCGATCCTGTATACTTATAGTTTCGCAACTTTGTAAGTATATATTTATAAGTGTAATTTTTTACGTAGATCAACTCGTGACGATAAATTTTTGTACAGTTTTAGTACAACGAATTCCTAATATAGAACGTAACGTTTAAAACGTTATATTAAGCATGTTTTGATTAAACATTTACTGTTTATTATATAATTTGTATTAATAACAAATATGTAATAAACAGTAGACATTTGTATTTATTACTGATTTGCAGTACACATTTTACTTATACTTCATTAATAAATCAAAAGATTTAAGCGTTGAAGAATTGTTCGAATTTTTAGCGATTTTATAAAACAAAATTAAAATTCTCTTAACCAATATCTTTTTTACAATTTAAATTGAATAAAAATTAAACAAGCATTAAAATTTTCAATTTATCTTTTAATTAATCTTTCTGAGGAAAACCGCTTATAAAACAGTTTTGAATCATTCATGAATATTAAACTTAGCTACATCATAATTCTTCTAGCTTATAAAAATAGCGTAATTAACATCGACCACCTGGGCGATACGACAATGTAACAAAACGAAAAGAAATCCTTCCCATCTCAAAAATTCCAACAAACGGGTATCAACTCCAAAAAAATCCATAACATTCCAGCTCCAAAATTTTCAAAAACCCGCAGACCAACCATCAACTTCACGCCGGATCAGCCGCGCGAAAACACCTGTCCCAACAATCGAAATTGCACTAATCGTGCGCACAGCCATCTCCAATGAACCGCATAATAACTAAGCATCCCCGCAGGCCACAATCCAACGTATACATCTCCACGTCGACAAAAAAAAAGCCGAACTTTCTCCTCTCATCCCGCATCCCACAAAACCGCGCGCTCCGCGTCATAATACATAATATCGCAGCTAACTCGCGGCGCCAACGAAGAAGATACCTACCTAAACGTCTCTCGCTAGGAGCGACACGAGCCCAGAGAGACAACGTTGCACTCGCGCGTGTACGTGTCTGCTCTATCGTCGTGCCTCGCGATCGACACGACTACCGCCGCGCGGCTTGACTTCCCCTCTACTTATCACATTCGCCCCTTACACGCTAGACTCTTTCTCTCTCCTGGGCGCGAGTTAACCACCTTCTCGCCCTATACACAGCTAGCTCTCTTAGCGAAAAAAAAAGTTCGCGCTAACCTCAAAACACTCGGAGATCAATCGGAGACAGCCAGCAGCGCCAGTGTATACAGAGCTAGAGGGAGAGCCGCGCGCTAGTGTAAAAGAGGACGGCCGAGTGTGTGGCCATATCACAGAGATTTCGCTGCGGATGTGCCTATGGGGCGAGCTGGCGAGCAGCAGCAGCAGCAGCAGCGGCGCCGATAGCACCAGGTGTAGTTAGTGCGCGCAAAAGAGTCAGGCCGAGGAGCTGGAAGTCGAGAGGCTGAGGCGAGGAAAGAACAGTGCCCGTGCCGTGTGGGATAGCTCGCTCTGCTCCGAAAGAGAAAAAAATGTGCTGCCGCCGGACGACGACGACGGCCACCCGGAGGATCAGGCTTGGCTTCCTGGCGGCCGTCTGCTGTGCTCTGCTGCTCGGCGTCCAAGCCGACGAGCACAATCACATCGTAAGCAGCGTGTTTATAAGCTTTTGTCTGTTGCTTTCTCGTACTTGCGGGCTAATTCTGCGGGAATGTCAACATTCGTGTGCGTCTGTGTGTACGTGTGTGGGTATAGCTGGAGCCTTTATCGAAATCCATATTTTCTACGCGCCCGCGTGGATTGTCATTATGGACCGACGAACGTGGCAGCTGGCCAGATGACGGGAGACGGGATTTTTTTTATGAGGGGTAGGAGTAGACAGGGGAGGTGCTGGTGAGGTGTCTTGTTGATGGGCTCCAGCGATGGCTTCGAAGATCAGTTGGGTTGTTGATTGTGGGATGGTGGATGCGATTGGGGAGAGAGTAGGTTAGGACTAGGAGGGTGTTCGTTGGAACTTGTTTCAGGAGTTAGTAGATGATTTGTTCTGAAAAAGTGGTTCTTTTATGTCTTTGTATTGATAAGATTCATTGCATTTGATTTTGACAAAATTAATGATTTAGATGGCTTTTTCACTTTTAAAATATATTTATAATTTCTCAATAGTTATAGTATTATTATTAGAATTCAAGTTTAACTGTATTGTCATCCAAATTCAAACTGTAGTAATAAGTTAAATTTATTTTATGTTTATTCAAATTTGTAAAAAATACCTATAAACTTTAGTTGTAGTTGAAAATTTGAATTGTAAAATTCTAAAGTATCATGATAATAATAATAATAGTGCTATTATTCTTACTTTTTGCTAATTTAGATTGTAAGTTTATTTTTAGCTAGGCCTGTAAATTAAATTTTAAGCAAATAATGTATCTAGAAGTAATTGTACATTCTATTAAGAAAAATTAATTTTTTTTTTATTTTATATCCTTAAAAACAAAATTATCATGTTAAAGTAAATTTCTCAAAAATTTTTTAATAATTTAAAATTTTGGTATTTCTGTGCCAAATTTTATTATTTTATTACATAACACTGTTTTAAGTATAGACTATTAATAAATAATATAAATTAAAAGTGTATAATTTACTATACAAAATATTTTATCTTTATTAATGTTTATTCACTTATTATCATTTATTTTAACACTTGTTTACAATTATTATTTTAGTATGAAAGAGATGATGAAGTAGTACTGTGGATGAGCACTGTTGGCCCTTATCACAATAGGCAAGAGACATATTCTTACTATTCTTTGCCATTCTGTAAGGGACCTAAGGATGTTATAAGTCATTACCATGAAACATTGTCTGAAGCTTTGCAGGGTATTGAACTCAAAATGAGCGGTCTGAATATTGAATTCAAAAGTATGTAGTAATAAAAACACTTTACATGTTTCAATATTATCTAATCTACCTTTCATTCAATGACATAATTATTTTCAGGTCCTGTTAAAAGACAAGACTATTGTAGTATAAAATTAAATGAAGAAAGCTATAAGGCTTTTGTTTATGCTGTTAAAAATCAGTATTGGTACCAGATGTATATTGACAACTTACCAATATGGGGTAGGTATTTAAATAAAATTTTTTGTTTTCAATAAAAAAAAAGTAGCTGTTTACTAATTTTTTTCATTGTTTAGGTGTGGTAGGTGAGCCTGATGAAATGAATAATATTAATGGAGAAACATCATACCATATCTGGACGCACAAGAAATTAGATATAGGCTATAATGGCAAACAAATTGTCGATGTTAATCTCACTAGTGAAAGCAAGGTTGAGCTTAAAGTAGGAAGAACCATACCATTTAGTTATGAAGTCAACTGGAAGAAGAGCAACATCAAATTTGAAGATCGATTTGATAAATATCTTGATCCTAATTTCTTCCAACATAGAGTAAGTAAATTGAATTTTTAAGAATATTTTTTTCAAGGAATTAATTATACTTTGTTATTAATGTACTTATACATTTTATAGATTCATTGGTTCAGCATTTTTAACAGTTTTATGATGGTTATTTTCCTTGTTGGACTGGTTTCTATGATTTTAATGCGCACTCTAAGGAAAGACTATGCAAGGTATAGCAAAGATGAAGAAATGGATGACATGGAAAGAGACTTGGGAGATGAATATGGCTGGAAACAAGTTCATGGTGACGTTTTCAGACCAGCAAATCACCCAATACTCTTCTCCGCGCTTATTGGAGCTGGATATCAGGTATAATCAAATAATTTATTCTACTTTATTAGTGTACATATCCTTATACTTACTTTGTTTCAATTCATTCTTTTTTGTTTCTAATTACGATATTTGCAGGTAACAGTTGTGGTCCTCAGTGTCATCATCTTTGCCATCCTTGGAGAACTTTACACGGAGCGAGGCTCTATGTTGTCCACTGCTATTTTCGTTTACGCGATAACTTCGCCAATAAACGGTTATACTGGAGGCGGTCTTTACGCTCGGATGGGTGGCCGAGTCTGGATTAAACAGATGCTTCTCAGCGCTTTCATGATTCCAGCTTTGGTTTGTGGAACGGCTTTCTTCATCAACTTCATTGCCATGTATTATCATGCCAGTCGCGCTATCCCATTTGGATCAATGGTAAATATTTATATTATTTAATGACGAATATTAAATTATATATAAATAATTGTTTTTAAATAAGGATTGCGAAATTCCAAGATAAAATGTTTTCTTTAATAAATATTTTACAATATGACTTCTTGTAACTTAGGTCGCAGTAACGTGCATCTGCATATTCGTGATTTTGCCTTTAACTCTCGTGGGAACGATTCTCGGCCGCAATCTCGCCGGAACGCCAGATGCGCCCTGCAGAGTAAACGCAGTACCTCGACCAATACCAGAAAAGAAGTGGTTCATGGAGCCGATAGTGATCATCATGCTCGGCGGAATTCTTCCTTTCGGCTCGATTTTCATCGAGATGTACTTTATTTTCACATCCTTCTGGGCCTACAAAATTTATTACGTTTACGGTTTTATGTTACTGGTATTTGTTATCCTGATGATAGTCACAGTGTGCGTAACCATTGTATGCACGTATTTCCTTCTAAATGCGGAAGATTACAGATGGTCAGTATTCTAATCTGGTTGTTAAATTGTACATTATTTTTTATTTGTAATTGTGAAAAATAATTTTTAAATAAAAATTGACAGGCAATGGACCAGTTTTCTAGCAGCAGGTTCAACTGCTTTTTACGTTTATCTTTATTCATTCTACTATTTCTTCTTCAAGACTAAGTGAGTTGAATTTAAAAATTTTAAGAAAATGAAAGAAAAATTTTAAAGCTACAGCGTTTAAAATAATTTATTTATTTTTCAGAATGTACGGCCTCTTCCAAACAGCATTTTATTTCGGTTACATGGCACTCTTCAGCTTGGCTCTGGGCATCATGTGTGGTACGGTCGGCTATATCGGTACCAGCGCATTTGTACGCAAGATTTATTCGACAGTGAAGATAGATTAAACTCAATCAATGTTTCTATTCCACAATCAACGTCAAAACGAAAGACGCAACGAGAGAAACTTTAGTTTTCCTGCTCAACGTAGGGCTCGGAGTCGCGTTTCCTTTTTTTTTTACTACTAACAACTGGTACAGGCGCATTTTTCAAAATGTTTCCAAGCATTTCAAGCAAAAAAATGCTAGTCAAACGCAAAGATATAGTTGACGACGGTGTGTATAGTCTTAATCCCGTAGCTTCCAACAGTGAGAGAAAATGTATGAGCGCTGAAAACGAGTCCTACTCTGAACACTGGAACGAGACATTTTCTCGAATATATCTTTCACGAGCCCAGCAAGATTTTATACGTGTTCCCATGATTTCGTGACTCCGCACACAGAATCGCGACTATTTCTTGAAAGTGTCAAGAAAGTCGGGAACGTAGTAGCTCGAAAGCTTACAAAAAGAAAAAAAGCAAATGCATGAGTGATCGTATTTATGAATGATGTAACATGGAAGAACGTGATGATGAGCGCTGTAATAAATAAGTTATTACGAACGTCCGCAAGCCCCGTTTGTTATTACCACTGTCTTTGGTGCACACTGACTTCATCACAACATCAATACATTTGTATCTGCCTTGCCATTGCTTCCCAATCTTTATATAGATGTAAATTTGCCTTTTTTCAATGCATAATTTTTGGCTACTTTGGAGATTTTTTGGTAAAAAGACTGTGAAACGATTGCAAGGTCAATATAAATGTGTAATTTAATTGGATTAAAACGTCGACTTGAAGAATAAAATATAAATGTTTCATATCTGACATGTTTTAAACACAACGGACTGAACCAAACTATGTAATCCATGTGAAGACACAAATCCAATGAAATAATTAGATGATTATTATTTTCTTCGTTTTTAATAGTCTACAGAATAAATTTTGCTTTATAATATTGGCCGCATTTTCAGAAATATCAATCATGTTCTCGATAAATTTATTTTTTTTTATTAATAATGTTTATATTGATTATTACAACTTACTTTGTGTTCTTATACTTAAAAAATAAATATGGTTGAAAAATTTATGAAAAAAAATTGTCAAAAAACAAATTTTATTTATGGAAAAAACGTCCTTTCAATAAATGTCAAAGTAAGTCGTAATTGTCTAATATTGGCATCGAAAATTTTTGTTAAATTTATAAATAAAAAAAAAAGATAATTATTTAAGTATTTAGAAGTCATTTTAATAAAAAATTACGAAACAAGAAAGCAAAGTTTTTGCATGAAGTGTTTGATAGAATTGTAAAAAAATTTTATTTTGATAGGAAAAGAAGCACTTAGGTATATACACAGTACCCAGTGAATGGGGCAATTTTTGTCGATAATTTTTGTATGATCGTTATAACGATAATAAATATCAAATAATATTTAAGCTTTTTTGCGACAAAAGGTTTAAAGATGAACGAGACTTGATTAACTGCATAGGTTCAAATAGTCTCGTGAAACTTCCTTGTAAAGTTACTTAATGATTGGATTACGGCTGATTTAATGACTTTATTTTGGAGCTTTTCGTTTGATTGTGAAGATGATAACGCTAATACGAGGATGAGGAATAGTATGTTTCAACCCTTACATACATTCGATTTATTTCGAATTTTTAAACAACGTAGCTGTGCGAATTTGTATTTTATGAAAGCAACAGTATACATGAGTTATTGATTATTTAGCAATAAGCGATTTGTTGTTAGAAATAACGATAAGCGAAAATGTAATATTTCTACTTGTGAAAGATAAACAAAATTTTTCTTGAAGATATAAATAATTTATTTGATTATAAATGAAATAAACACAAATCTTATGAAAAGGAGTTTAATTCCTTTTTTTTTTTAGAAAAACTATGAAAAAAGAAGCATAATTATTTGTATTTCAGTTACTGTTATTATTTTAATTATTAAAATGCGTTGCTATATCATTTTAATTTATAAATAAAAAAAATTAATTTTATTTTACTCTATTTTTTAATATTAATAAAAGGTATATATTTAGTAAATTATTTTGTTACGTTTTAAAATTACCTAGAAATTTGTCATATTGATTTCAAATATTCGATTTTTCTATTTTAAATTTTAATATTTTATTTAAAATTTTTTTTTATAATATAACTTAATAAATTATCTTATAGATTTTAATTACGCTCTAAAAAATACATTTTTATTATTATAGGTTTTTAAAAACACTATAATAATGATCTAAACAAGAAAATAAATCTAATGAAACATATAAAATCACTGTTTATTCGTCATTACTAGTGGTACACAGTTCCAATGTTTGGATTAAATTTTTATTTTCAGCAAATATTTGTTCATGCAGCGTGTTTGGAGAGCTGTATAGCAGTGATTTATCTCAACAAGAAAAGAAAAAAGCCGATTTTTATGGTGACAGAAAAGTTGAATATCGTAGCTTTTAATTTAATTTTAAATCATCAGTAATATGCAATATTATTATGAAGTTGATACCTTGAAGCAATTATATTTCACATAATAAAAAAATAATGAAAAACTAAGACTAGTTGGTTTGGTATAGTATCAATTAATTTAACGTTATATTGCTACATCGATGTAACATATGCCACTAAATTATTTTCCTTTCTCTTTGCTCCTCGTTCAAATTAAAAAAAAATTTCCTTCCAATATACACACTAGATAAACAAAAATATAATATTTTTACTCTCTTAAAAATTTATATTTCAAAATTATAAATTCACAACGCAATCAATAATATAATAAAAATATTATTCTCGCAAAATCATAATAAAAAAATATTTATCCAAAAAAATGTCAATACGTTAAACGTGCGCTCAGAATTGACAATCGACGTATGTAATTTCGCATCATTAACGGCGCGATATGCGGGTGTAATTGCTTTTCTTTATCGTTCCGCAACAATAAGAATCTCCTCGAATTTTCGAAAGCTTCAACAGGAAACTCGTGTTCGCAGCGAAAATTAAACACGGCTCGCTCGTGTATGTATGTACGTAGATAGGCAATTGCAGATAACAGAACCGAAACGATAAATTTCAATGCCCATGTGTAGGTACTAAACGGGGAAATCTGTGTGAGAAAGCCGTGCGTAAGAGAAAGCATACAATTTCGGATGTCTGTAGTGGTGCGTTGATTTATAGGCCTTTTGGAGTCGCTCTTGATGTTTTGATGACAGTCAGAAATCGGTCTGGAAATCGGCTTGGAAAATTTTAAGTTCAACTTCGACTTTGGCTTACTTATGAATGATTATTTTTAACAATACTTTGGAACTTTGACCGTATTGGTTTTTCTAATCTTAAAATGTTTCGAGAATGACCTTAGATGATCGATACTTAAAATTAATCAATTATAATCTTAGTACCTAAGTTGTGCGCTACAGTAATACTTGATATTTATTTTACTTTCAAAACAAAATCTCAGCATGACTTAATATTCTATGCTCCGAATTAAATTTTATTATATAAGTATTTAAAACTATATTAATTCACCTTAAACTATAAGCAACCAAAAGCTCCAAAACGTATAAATACTTTATCATAACTTTCAATATTTCCAAAACCAGAGCATTCAGAGCTCCAAAAATCTTCCACCTCTTCGCAACAATCACACCTTCAAACCCTTCATAAAAAAAAAGAAAACAATCATCTGAAATCCCTCACCTTAACACCGTCCATGACCGTCATAACTATCCCACCTCTCATCCCGCGGCCAAAAAGTATGCCACTTTACTCATTCAGCTACACGCACACTCACAGCCACACATCCAGAATTCCACAGCGTACGCTTGGGACACGTCTGCACATAGCCTCCCCACTCCTTCCCCTTCGCGGCACGCATCTCTTCCTCTCTCTCTTTCGAACCGCGCTCTATACGCGCTCGATACAGCAGCGGCGGGCCACTTGGCATACTCTCAAGCTCACGTCGGCGTCGTCGTCGTCTCGGATCCGGACTTCACTTCGTGAGAAGACACAGAAAAAAAACAACACACAGCCATGGCACCCAAGCAAAGGATGCGCATCGCCAACGAGAAGGCCACCAAGTTCATCACGCAGCGCGGCAACGTGCCCAAGTCAACGGTGAGCTGACGTTTTTCTACTTTTTTTTTCCCCTCTATGGTTTGACACGGAGCGCGCATACGTGTGCAGCTGGGGGGCCCCACGCGTTCCAGCTGTCGGCGAGCTGCTCCGGTTTTTACGGGAGCCGATGACTATGGGGATGGTTGGAGCGATGGGTTGAGTTGGATGGGAGGTTGAGCTGGAGCGAGGCGAGCTTGACGAGTGGGTTCGTTGAAGCCGACGTGGGGGTGGAGGGTTGGAGGTTAGGATCGCCGGATCCATCTGGAAGGATGTTTTCGTTCGATTTATGACAGATGAGCGGGCTGGAGCGTTTGTCGACGGGTTGACAGGCTGGGTGGATGGGTTTTTCGAGCGGGTCGACTGATTTTTTTGTTTTGTTGCTTGCAGAAAACCCAGGATGAGTCGTCGCCAGTAGGACCCTGGCTCCTGGCGTTGTTTATCTTCGTCGTCTGTGGTTCAGGTGAGTCAGCTTCTTGCATTGTTGCTCTGGCTTTGTTGTAAAGATCTGGCTGGAAGATAGGGCCTGGCTGATATTTATATATGTATTTTAACAAGTGCCAGCTGATGTCAATTGATAGTGATCAAATAATTGCTCTTGACCGGTTGCCATATGTAACTATTGTCAGAGAATTTCTGTATGCTCTGCTACACTTGTGTTAGAGTAAAGTAAAGAATACATTGATAAATTGTTTTTGTTCTTATTTGGTTATATTTTAGTATGCTTTAATTTAAAAGATTTGAAACTAAATGATATTTTACTTCATATCTTAGGTTTAAAGAATTCAATCCGCACTTCAGATTTTATTTTTTTAAATGGCACAAAAATGATTTATAAATAAATAAATATATATTTGAAATACATTGCATTTATTGGCATTGTATAATTCATTTAGATCTTTATTCCTTTATAATAGATATTGTGAAAAAAGAAATTTGCAGTTTCTTTTGATAAATGAGTGAAAATTATAATTTTGATAAATACAAATGGTTACCTTAATATTAACAATATATTTTTCATGTAAAAAAATATATCATTTGGCAGACACGGAAATGTCAGAAAATTTAAAAAAGAAATTCACTTTTTGGTATATATTTGAGCTTCAAGAAAATAATAAATTATTTTTTTATCAAATCTAGATAAAATTCATGCCTAACAGAGTTCATAAATAAAGACCTTACTTAATATTTTAAAATTAACTTCAACTTGATTTTTACATCAGTTAATTTACAAATATTCTAATTCCAACAGAATTAGAAGAAAACTATTCTTAACAATTATTTTTTTCTTTTTCAGCTGTTTTCCAAATTATTCAAAGTATCAGGATGGCGTAAATTTTAACAAGATGTGAACCGCAGCTAACTCTAAACTATACTATTGTTAAAATGTCAATCAAGGCAGACAATTCGTCCACATTATCTTTTTCAAGATCGACTGATTTTTCTATACAGCTGCGGAACTTACCTACTTGACCACAATTGACAGGGGATAAGAGAAGAAATAAGAAGATGAGCGTTCGTGGCCTTAAACCTTTGCTACGATAATGATTGCTCTGAATTAGAGATTTCTATATTTTTTCTTTTATCAGCTCAAAGAATTTATTTATAAAAAGTCTAGCATTTATATATGAGCGTTTTGAGATAAAAGGAAATTATTAGAATTGGAACAACAATTGCAGATTTAAATTTCAATTTACAGAAATTTGAATCTTTAATGTTGTTTGCTTAGACAAAAATTTTTCTAGAACAGTTCAGGAGCGTCAGATCGTGCGCTGGTTGTACTGAGTATGCATGTTTAATAATGACTTTAATTGTATAATGTCAACAACTCGTTAAGACTTTTACTCGTATTTCTGAATTTACTATTACTTTTTTTTTTGTTTCTTTTTTAATTGTTTGAAGACGTTTTCTTCCATTGATATTTGTATAGATTTTGAAGTGTATATAAGTATCTACAAACTATAATGTCATCATGTTTTACTATTTCCAAGCATTCCATTATGCAAACGGCCAAAATGTGTATTTCGTCATCGATTACTCCAATAATTTTAAATATCTGCTATCCGCATGAATTATGTATAAATAAACTACGTTGTCAGTAAATCACTAGTTTAATTCATTTCGTTTTTTAAATCGTTAGTAATTTTGCGTGTATAACATTTAATAGTTCAAAAGTTAAATAACTTTATTAATGTAACATACTTAAATGATTTTTTTTTTTCATAAAAAACAATTTAACTAATTTTGTAAAATCAAAATTGTTAAATATTTTACGTAATAAATTGGTTGAATTACAATTAAAATTAATGTAATTATTTAAAAATCAATCTACCCCAAACTACCCAAAGTAATAGATTTATATTTAATTTTTTATTTCTGTTTCATTGGTATGCATTAGAATTTAATTTAAACCAAACTTTTTACAACTTTCAATCTAGTGAAAATAAAAACTTAATTCACATATACAAATAAATTGCTTATATATATTGTGCAATCTCTTTAACAACCCAATTAATTTGATTGTATTGCATCATAAAATTATGTCAAAATCATAACAAATTTGCTGAGCAAACAAATTCTGATTAAAATTGAAAAATAGTGTTGTCGCAATTAATGTTTTTGCATGCTCAGCTTATTATTTATTTTCATTCTTCAGTCCTTTCAATATTTTTATTTTGTTTCTTTACTTCCTCTACTTTACTGATGAATTTTGAAAAACTACAATCATAAAATTATTATGTATTATTTAATATTTAAAAAAATAATTTTAATTTACATGAAAAAAGAATAAAACAGAGTAAAGAATAACTTCCTAACAATGAATAATTTTAGTAACACTCTTTACTTTTTATTTCTGGTTTTTATATTTGTAATAATAATATAATAATAATATAAGATATTCATTAGGATACTGATTATAATAATATTCTATTATATGTAATAATAAAGGATAAGGATGTACAAGATAAGGAAATCAAATAAGTAGAAAAACAAACATTTTTCGTGACATTTACTTTATTCAAGTGCTGCTATAACTGTTTAACGCTCATCATAACAGTTTAATATAAGTAATAAAAATATGCCTCTGTTATTAACCTTTGCGCGATAAAGTGTCGTTCGATTTTTCTCGCTACACGCAGATCTTCAAAATAATAAAAAAAAAAAATGAAGAAGAAAACAAAAAGAGAAAAAAACCGCACGTACACGACAAAGAAAAGAAAACTGCACCATCGTGTACCGCATCCGTCAAACTCTATACCTCGCCGTTTTTCCTCCTTTCGGTATCAATAATTTTTTTTATTTTTCCCCAGGTAAAATCAACCATAAAAACAAGAAAACGTGTATCGAAAGTATACTATAACAGTATTAAGGCACATGAATCAAAAAGTCGCGCCGCGATCGCGCGAACGCTCGAAAAGAAAGGGAAGAAACAGCGCGAACATCTGAGATTCCGCGTTTTGTATTGCAGTTTTTCGCACATCACATTTCCTAATTAAGTCGACACAAAAAAAAGGGAGAAGATCCTTACAGATACGTAATTCTATTTATTGTCTGAGCGACGATTTACTTCCTTTTCTAAAGTCGAAGGAGAAAAACGATCGATCGTGTTTTACAATATTGCTTCCGTTTAAAGGGGGAGAGGAGGTCCGGAGAGCCGGAGGCACCATGACCCCCTTAAATTCATTTACATATAATCTTTCATACATTTTTTTTGTATACATAATAATAATATATTTATTTATATATATTTTCTATATATTTTTTTTAATATTTGATAGTCGCAAAAATCTATATATATAAACTCTCGAAGTTAACACACGAAGTACTCTATTTCATTCCATTTTTTTTTGTTTACTCTACAAAATATAACGTAATCAGATCTTCTAGAGATTTTTCTTTTACTTTCGCGTCGCACTTTATAATAATATACTTAAAAAAGAAGTTAGTATTATATGATTTGCATCGCTGCCCTTTTTTCTTTTATAAACAATCTATATTGATAAAAGTAATAATTAATAAGGGTAATAATAATAATATTTATTTATTTATTGCCACATTATCCTGCACGAGAGCTAAAGGCGCGTGCCCAACGTTACGATAAAATTATGATATAATAAACTATGCAAAAAAATCCGAGTAAATTTTTCTGAGTGAGATACAAGACTATACAAACAAGTATATATCTATATATTGCAACTGATTGTCAACTTTTGGATTAATATAGGAGGAGCGTTTTTACTTTATTCTTTTATACTCTCGTATAGTAATCTACGAGTAATTGCAAAAATTATTAATATATATATATACTTTTTTATGTTTAAACTCGAGTATTCGTTTAACAAATTTCATAATATAGCTATAAATATTTCTCTCTAGTAGATAAAAATCATGTAAATTTTCAAAAAAAAATTCTTAAATATACTCAAAGAGTTCCTAGAGGAAACAAAAAATACAATAATTACGCTGGTTTACACCCGCTACTTTCTTTTTTTTTACGTACGGCATAAATCGCAACGTTTTATATAATATAATTAATAATATGTATGATACGATAATATAATGAATGAAACGGACGTTGTATCAGAGACTAAATCCGAGGCGACGAATATGGAGGACTTAAGTAGATTGCAAATCACTCTCGGTAAATATTATGTACAAAGGCTGATTATAGAACATAGTAAAACTTTTAACTTTTACGGTGATATTAATTGAACCCCGATGGAGACTTTTACTTAATTTCAAATTTCGTTATTGAAACAATTAAATTTTTCAAAATGTCACACTTTAACAATTCATAAAGTTATTTATGTTAAAAGTTAAAAAAAACATCGAAAATACACACTGTAAAATCCAAATTTCGTTTAGTAAAATACAAACTGTAGTAACAATTAATAATATTCCTTAAAAAAATCAACTTCGTATTTCTATCGAAATAAACTTTGATGAACGTGAAATCTCCTTAAAGGGGTGAAAAGAAAAATGAGAAAAAAATCGATTCAATGTACGGTAATAATGATAATCAATGATAAGACCCTAACGAGCTACACGTGATAAAATAAATCCTACACACTTTAATAATGATGAACATTAATAGCAGTATTTCGACAATGATATGGTCTCGGTTACAGTCGTCGACGCGTGTGTGTATTGAGTGCAGTGTGAAAGTTTAGTGAAACATAAAATAACTACGTTTGTCCTTACAATTACGATCGTATGGCAGGCCTGAAAACGTTAAATAACAAAAAAAAAAAATATAATATATGTGCGATGTGTCGCGCATCGTCGACGACGCGCGGACTACTTTCTCCTCACTACTGTCTATTTTTTTTCGTTCATTTTTCGTCATTTTCTTTTCCGTCTACAGTATTTCCTTTAAGTAAATCGAACAATCTCTTAGAGCGGTTTCTCCTTCGATCAATGATACTTTTTTTTCGTATCCTCGCACGCACTTTGCCGTAAGGATACGCAATTTGTGTATAATTTATTTACACAATTCATCGCTTGATTTTCGTCTCAAGTTGTTCGCTCGACGATACAATAATTGTCGACTTTTTGAGCTACGCCGTTGTTCTTTTTTGCTTCGCGTTAAATTGATTGCTTGTCGTTATCGATAGTTTTTTTAACCACTACTTTTATTTTTATAAAAATATCGCACGACGATTTTTCTTTTCCAGACCAGGAAGAAGATGTAGGGCACGCGCGTATATGTGTCTTCTTGCTCGACGTCTTCCTCGGGGTGGGTTAAGGGATGGGGGACTAAAATTAATGATTATTCGGTGCATCCTCTCCGTCGTTTTTTCTCTCTCTCTTTTCTTGAATAAGTACAGTGAGATTCCTCCTCTTGAGTTTTTTTCGTGCCTCAAAGTCTACTCGACTTTTCCTTCATCATTATTTGGATATTGTTTCCTTTCTCAAAAGCTTGTTTGAATTTCTTTTTTTTTTTTTTTTTGTCATACTCTCTCGGTAATTTTGATGGAAGCAAAATGCTGCGTATTTTAAAGAACCAAAAATAAAAAAGTAATGGAAGGGATTTCCATCAAAATACGGCATTTTTTCTATTTATGCTTTAATAAGAGTACGTGAATATACTATTATTGCATAAGTAGAAAATTACTATATTTGACGTCGAAAGGATCGCTGACGAAAACAAGTGTTTTAAACCGAAAAACATTATTTAAATTTTTAAATATATAAATTAATCTTTAAATAAACATACCAAAAAAATATTCAAAAAATAAAAATTATGTAGCTTTACATGAAACGATAACAAAAAACAACAGTAACTATAATAAAGGCCATATTTAAACGAAAGCAAGCAAACTGCTGCAAAGAGAAAAAGTAATAAATCACATATTCTCGTCAACGTTTAAGGAAAAGGTGAGAGGATCTTAAAAAAAAAAAAAGAAAGAAAGAAAAGGTGGTGAGAACGCAGTCAGCGGGACTGTCACTTTCCGCATTATTGCGTCTCATCATGCGCGAGAGCACTAGTTTCAAAAGTTCATCATAACTCTTTTTCTCGTGACGTATTTTTTTTTTTTTTTTTTTTTTCATTTTCTTTTCTAAGAGAGAGAAAAAGTGAGAGAGTGAGAAGTGGTCGCGATCGAACGCGCGGTCGGGATGCTCTGCGTGTGTCCAATAATCCAGGTGTTAGCACGGGACGAGTGTGGATTTTCCATTGTTAGCACTCCGCAAGCCTACAGGCCATGGGCAACCAGGGTTAACAAGAAAGAAAAAAAGAAAAAACAGTTTGGTTAGTGATTATTGATCTCTCGATTTTTTTTTCTATTAATTTGATTTGGCACCGAGCAAAAAAGTGTTTCTGTATGAAAACAATATAGAAATTTAATTGAACTGTTTAAAAGTATAAATAATTGAAAGCTAGTACATTGATGTTATTAGTGATCAATTTGCAATTAATGAAGTTAAGAGTTGAGAAAAATAATGTTAAATGAATGTTAGAAAATCAATCAACAATATATCATTTTGACATTGTTGCTTTATTTTTAGAACATTTGTGTTAAAATAGAATTATTTTATACTTTAATAAGATGCAGTTAATTGATAAATGATATTGTTTTCATAACATTTTTTTACATCGGCTTTTAATATTTTTCATGTGAATTATTCGATTTTTCTTAAAATAACTGACTTTTAAAATTTTATATAATGGTAAAATATATTTGATGAAAATATATTTTTAAATATAATTACATAATTAGAAAATTATAAAAAGATTTTACAAATTACATCGAAAATTCACATTTTATATTTGCTGATTTTATAAAAACTAGTCACACAGTGCAAAGCGATGCTCTGAAATTCGTTAAACATTGTATTAAACAATTTTTCAGTCATATATTCTAACTAAGCACACTATCATTAATTACAGATAATAATTTTGCTTTACAAGAGTGATATATCAGTAATCAACAACTCGTCAATGTTAGTCCTCTACATTTTGGTTACTATTGTTATTGTTTCATTATTATTAATTATGCGAGCGTCGCTTTGCACTTTTTATGCAATGAATTAATTTTATTTTTCATCGAGAGAAATGTTTTGAATGTAAGTATAACAATGATTAGTCTGAAGCGTTTGAATCATCACATACGTAAAACGATATTGTTATTGACTTGTGAAAGTTCGTAAATAGTCTCAATAAATGAAATTACATATTAAATATTAAAAATTAAAAAAAACACCTGCGCCATTTGTTAACGTGGAGATCTGTGATTATTCTCACTTTTTGTTTACGTTACGTAAGTTTAATTCTTTTACTATTATATTAAAAACAAAAAGATGTGGCTCGTGTACCCTCCCCGCACAAAAGTGATATTTTTTTAGGGAAGCTAATTAGATTATTAATTCGTTTAAAACACAAAAATAAAAATAATTAAAAATGTACAAAAAGCATTTAATGTCTGACGTAAATATATTAAAAAATATTTAACAATTAAAGCTATACTTTGAGAGAATTCTTAGTTGCTCAAGCATTTTTCACCAAAAAAGGTAACAAAAATCTAATTTGACAGACTAATAACGAAAAATATTTTTTAAGCGAAGTTTAATCAAATTAATTATATAGGTTTAATAAAAACTGTTTCATTGTTAGTAAATCTATAGAAAAAATTATTATTACTGCTAAGAACTTTATCGTATAACTATTCGCTTTTATTAATCTCAACTAAGTTATTCTCCAAGTGCGATTCATGTTTTGTTATTAAAATTACATCTTTCAAAAAGTCTGCCACAGACTTTTTGTTCGTCTAAACGGTTATGTATTATAAGTAAACAAAAAGCATCGGTAACTGATATAACAAGTAAACTGTTCAATGATGAAAGAATTAACAAAAAAGATATTATTATAGTAGAAGAGAATGATAGATTAAAAATAACAATCGCGCTTATTTTTTTTTTTACTTTCCGGCGCAGCTTGGGTGCACACCAGCCACCAGAAGACCTGATATACATATTATATAAAGGTGCCAGTACTTTTGTTAAAAATTTAAAAAAATGTTCGTTGCGTGTCAAATTAAATTAATATTATTGTCAAAGATTAAGACGAACTTGAAATTATAAAAAAAAGTATGGATTAATTCCGTTCTGTCTTGATACATATCTATTGATTAATAAAATAATGTCCCAGCAAGCGGGTGTGTCAAAGAGGCTCATGAATTTGGTTTTAGTTGTATAATTCGTTATATGAAGAGAATAAAAATTAATCATCTATCGGTTCTGTCAATAATATTCCAGGCATGTCAGAAGCATCGTTATTGTTCGTTACATATATACGAGTAAAAAAAAAAATGACTAATGATCGATAAATCATATTATTTTACAGTATTAAAAAATAAATTTGCGAAAAAGTGAGATAGACAGTCACACGCGCATATATATACATTTACGTGTGGTTAATATACAAATTGAACTGAGAAAGAGAGAGATAGTCGAGAATGAAGAATATACAAAATGTATAATAATAAATAAATGCGTATGCATGCGCGCGGACAATGCAACTCCGAACTTTCTTTCTGCGCGAGAGTGAGAGAAAAATTCGAATTAATCAAAAGTTAGTGTCAACTTGGCCATGTGGAGCATATTTGGTTAGTTAATTATTATTAAATAGAAAAAAATGTGGTGTTGCTGTGCGGATACTATGATGGATGAAAATTGCGTCTAAAATGATTAATATATAGGTGGTCTATTTTTCATTTCTTTTTTTCTGCTTAGAAAATATTTGTATACAAATTATTGCAGTACATATTGTGTGCATATCAATCCGTTAGAGATAATTCGTAATGACAATTTGCAGTTTTCTTTTGTTAGTAAAATCGAGGAGAGTCCAGTACCAATATTTATTCCTTCCCAAGACAATTTCGTTCATTTTGCTGAAAACTTTAAATGAGTATGAATCATTAATTTGGATTAGTACTTTTTGCAGATATTTTACTTTAACGTCTATAGTCTTAATAAATATTACTGATTTTTAATTGTTTTGTGTATGAAATAGTTTCTGTAATCTATTAAAGATAATATAATTAATATATTCTTTTTGGAGTTTATAATTTTATCAATTATTTATGGGTCAATATTTAAATGAACCTCAACCAAATAGATATAAATAACAATTATAGTGAGTAGTTGATGCATATTAGATATAAACAAGTTATTTATCCATGCTCTAATGAATTATGTTAAAAGAATTATGTGGAACGAAATCATTTTGAAAGAAAAAAGAATGAAACGTGAAACTCTTCTCAATGAAATTGATTAATAAATTAATGAATTAATAAATAATATATGCAAAGGGTTGGACGGCATTTTGAGCAAGAAAATACGCGATAAAGCTTTGGCGCGTTCGACGCGACGTTTCTTCATATCTCGATTGAAGCTATATATTGGAATTATTATTACACGCGTTGCCACCCCTGCTTCCTTTATTTTTTTTCTCATGGACCATATATGTTGAAGCAAATAAATAAAAACAAGCGTTTCTTCGTGATTTTTGTACTTTTTTTTCATATAAATAGTTTATTTTTCGAGTTTTTACTTTTTACGTGTATAACTGGTAGGCGCATAATCAATCTATATACAAATAAATTTGAATGGAAGTTCAACGTCGACGTAATTTTTCCATGTATATATAATATATGTATAATATAATAACGTTTACGTATATATAAATATTCTTTTACGTATAAATAAGAATAAAATAATAAGTGTTCCACAGGCACAAGTTGCCAAGAAAAAAATATATATATTTCCTTTTTCGAGGGGGTGGATGGAGAGGTGTAAAATTTTTTGTGACAGACTAAAAAGAGAGCCTACTTGGTGTGACAATATAAGAAATTTCATTGTGTTTCTTTGCTCATTTCTTATTAATTTCTTTTTACGTATAATAAAAATGCAAAATACAATGTCCTAGAAGGAGAGAGAAAAATGAAACATGAAATAATCGTATTCCTGTTCACATACATATATAATAAATATATATATTTATATACTGACACGTAAGCACCAAAGTCACCATGAGCGTCGTCCTCTAAACTCGTGATAAAATTCTTATATATGTATACTGTCTAAAATTTATTTTCTCTTTATAATTTTACTTTCATACTTTCATTCTCTTTGATGGATTTGACACGCGCACACGCTGCCCCTGACTCACCTTGGGTTTTGCTCCTAAACTTTAGACATTGTCATTTTTGAAAAATCGAATTTTAACAAATTCGAATTATTGTTTTACTTTTAACTGTGAACGTTCTTTGTAAAAGAATTTTTTACTGTTGTTTTCTGTACTAAATGTCGATGTATGCAAAAGAAAAAAAAAAGAAAAAATATGTATAATGTGGAGGTGCGCACCCAATCATGACGCACATGATTTTTGTTATCCGAGAATAAACGCATTTATGAAAAAAAAATTATCCCATAAACTTTTAGCGATTTTCCTGTTTGTTTTTAATTTTAAATTTTAAAAATCAAGTAAGGGGCAACTGTGCCGTTAACGTTTTAATAGCATTTATTATATAAATTACTCCGACTCACTCAGAAGAGAAAGAAGAGACTTCTTATGTATCTCCGTTAACTGATAGCGATTAAAAAAAAAACTCGAAATATTCAGCGATTAGAATCGCCGAAATCATCAATGCGATCGATGCGGCGTCAGGTACACAGAACTACGATTGACGCACGACATTCCCGTTTTGAAAATATTTCTGAATTTTAGATGACTTAGTGATAATTAAAGTTATTGTAAATCTTTGAAATTTTATATTCGAATAATGTTTGTAAAACTTCAAATCTTATATAAAAAGATAGGTTTTTTTAACTTTTTAGCTCAAGCTTCATGAAAAATTCTTTTACAATGTAACGTTGATTATTACTTTCATCTTTGCAAAAAAAATATAGATTTATATGAATTTTCTAAGCCGAGAATGCCGTACGTCTCGTATATTAAAATGACAAGTAACAAAGAAAAATAATGTGAGGGCAATATCTATGTACGTATGGTAATGTATACATAAACGCAACCTGTGTTTACGCGAGATATAATTTGTATAACACTGTATTGTACAACAGACTTACAAACAAAAAAAAAAAAAAAAAAAAAAAAATAAAAAAAATAATACAAGTAAAAAAACACAAGTAGACAAGAACGTACAATAAATAATCTGTGCAAAAAAATAAAGAGAAAGTAATAATAATCAAGATGAAAATTAATAAAATCATGTAATAATCGTAATGTAATCCCGAGATTTCGCATGCAACTTTTCTTCCAACTCATTCCAAATAACTATGAGTTCTTAGCTCTTTATCAGCATACAAACTGTGTCAATATTACGGACGAAAGATGCATGAAAAATCTCAAGTAATATGAGAAAAAAATCTAGATATATAATGAATGATTGCAAGATGAGAGAAAGACTAACCTTTACCGCGGGCTCGCGCTTCGCGCCGGTAATTGTAATACCGGGGCGCGTGTCCCCCGCGGTCGGCCCATTCACGAGAGAGCGCCGGCCCTCTGATAAGGGTGCTCTCTGATCTGGCCTAAGTGCCTGCGCTGCTTCGCAGCGGCCGCCGCACCTGTTCGCCGAAGAAACACAATGTATAGTTATAGAAAAAAGAAATATGAATTATTTTGACATTTTTTTTTATCATGCACGGAGAGGCTCTAATTTGTAAATATATATCATAAGCGCTTCTTCTCTCCTTATAAGGATTACAGATACTGCTGTCGCCCAGTTTTTTTTTTTTTTTTAGTTAAGGGAGTACTGAAGCTAGTGTGTAGTTGTTTTGCTAAGTTTGATAAGGCACGTTTGACATTTTGTAAAAGCTTCAGTAGACCGTTAACTAAAGTACTCCATTTACATTAGTTGTCTCTTTTAACCTCAAGTTCTTGCAACTGTAAAATTTTTTTATTTTATATATAAATATACGTAGTATATTTAGATTGCAGCTGCTTGGTTATTAAAGTTTGACGCTCATTGAAAGGGTAAAGTCGGTGAGAGACTATGGACTTGCGAACTTTCCGGGCGAATCTGGGCTCTTTCCTCTTCCCTTTCCGTGCGATTATGCTGACTATGATACACTCATATATATTTTTTTTTTCATATCTTTCTGGTATTTGCGAGACGAAAGGGGGCGAGGCCCAAGGCCGAGATGCACTCGGAGTTCGGTGTTGCGGTTTTGCAAATACTTACGTAAATATACAAAAATAAAGTATGGCGTTTGTGACTTAAATGCTAGAATACTTAAGAGATACAACTTCGTAATCGTAATATGCTTCACCTTAACAGTATCGATAATTCAAGTTTTCAAGTATAACTTACAGATTAAGTTGGGTGTATAACGCTAAAGATAATAAGTAGTTCACATACTGCGAGTGTCTCACTCATTATATGGCTGCGCTTTGATTCTAAGTTGCTCAATAATCGACCTTTTTCAAGAACGAAAAAAATATTTAAAAAAAAAAAATGAAAGAAACTACGGTTAAAAGTAAGTATTCGAGAATTCATAGCTGAATCTTGTTCTTTTTATCTATGTGTAGGCGTGTGTGTTTGCGTGTACGTATCTTGAGAGGTGTTTTCGTAAAGTCTATCAAAGAAAAATATATTATGCTATCTGTACTCATAAACGTAGAATAGTAATAATAATAAAAATAAGATACACGATAATTCAAATATAATTGATCGAGAGAAAGTCATGTTCATGCTGCTGCACAGATCCTATACTCGAAATATTCGCGTAACGTCGATTAGAATGAAACTCAATGTCTCTCCATTCGCGCATAAAAAGTGTGCGTACAGAGGCGGCTAATATCTCCTTTATAATATATAAAAAAATAAAATTAAATAAATCGTAAAAATAATATTGTATACACAAATCGTTCTCTTCGTAACGCGCATCCCTCTACAACTCCATGGCTCTCAATTCCGAAAATTCCTATTGGCACAATCTCCTTTTTTTTTGCTTTTCTTCTACAAATCTCGACGAATTTATGACAAAATACTAAGGTACAAAATTGACGTATTATGCATTCAAGAGTATTATTATATTGAGTATTTCGTGATTATCAATGTTGTATGTATAAGATATTTCAAGTATAAAGAGATTTCGATATTTTATTAAAAATTAATTTCCAAATCCTTCAGTAACTATATACTTTTTCTAAATTAAAAGTAGCACTCTAAATTAAAAATGAACACAAAAAATTGACAAGACATTTTGTTCGGCAAAGAATAGTATAAAAAATTTGTACTGCCGAGTCGCAGAGAGATCGGAATTTTCGGTCGAGAGAGCAGCGACATGGGCAAGTATACGCTAGAACCATCAGTCCTGAAAACGATTTTACAATAACAAAGTTTGGTCCCTGGGCATGTGTATGTGTTTCTATGCGCGCTTGCGTGCGCTCCTATGTCTCGTCTTCCTTTTTCGTAAACACGCACCGTTATAGTCTTCTATTTAAGCTCCCTGTCTCTCGCCTGCGCCCGCAGACACGCGAAAACGGAGTAAAACAACTCCTACGCAATTTTACGCTTCGTTTCTTTTTCTTTTATAATCCTACCTAATCACCAGCCATTCGATACCTATAGGAATATAATAATATGCGTGACGATCGTTCATTTTAAAATATTGTTATTTCGCGTTAAAAGACGATAAAATTTACCATTTCAGACGGAATTTCGTATTATCTCTGTATCGAGTGCCGATTGCGCCCGATATTTTATCAAAGCGAATAATTTTGCAAAACTAGCGCCGCTCATCCTAACAATTTCAAATCAGTTTTAATGTTTACAAGTGATGCTGTGTGGATTTTTTTGAAAATGAAAACTAACATTTTGATTATGCTAATATTGAGCGAAAGGTTTGAAACTCTAAAGGATAAATTTAATAAAGTAAAATTGTTTTGGATTAGCGGATGTTAAAGATTAAGAAAAAACCCGAACATACGTTAAAAACGTGTATCCGAAACGCGAAAATAAAATAAAAATTGATTAGAGAAAAACGTTAAAGTGAGAACCGTAATACACATATAGATTCGATTTTGCAGGATAAAAAATCAGGTGGACCAATGAACGATAAGTTAGTAGTCGTTGTTTTAGTCGCGTGTTATTGTTATTACTCAACATATTTTTTCAACCCTAGGGATTTTTCGTTTGCACGTTAACTCGAGATTCTAGTGGTACTTGCTAGCACATTCTTCGTTACATTTTTTTTTTATTTTGTTTGTTTTGTTATTCGTTACTCGAGAATCGTGGTTAATGACAATTATTAAAAAATAAAATTCGCAATATAAATAGCTAAATTATCAATTTATTATTGCTGCCATTTTTGACTTCCAAGACAATTAACGCAAAACGAAAAGTAGAACGATTTAATTATTAAGTAAACGAATAAACGAAAGAATTAAGGGAGAAAAATAATTAGGGGCATAACGAAAAAAGTAAAACCATCACCGATAAGGACAAGTAAAAATTATTATAAATTACGATTAAAAAGAAACGAAATTAAAAAAAATACACGAGAAGACAACCCTCTAGTCGCGTCATAGAAAAGAATAATAGAACGCACAGTAATCGATCGTTCGTTTAAGAGTATAAAACCGCGTTTAATGCCTAACAATATCAATAGTCGAACCTTCCTATAAAGGCTTGGACTCGCGCTCGTTATAACTTAAAATATAAGGGACAATAATCCCATAAAAATCTGACGGAGACGATAATAAGAAGAAAAGCTAATCTCTCTAACTAAGTTGTGTATATATATATATATATCTTTTTTCCTAGACGCGATATTTCTTCTATCTCAATAAATATATTTATGCAAATATATAATATAATATTCTCATATACCTCCTTTTTATATGTCCTTTAAAATATAATGCGCATCTCAAATATATTACTATACTACATCGATATTGTATATATATATATAATTACAGCTACAACAGTAATATGAATGGCCTTTGATTATTGCATTGAGTGATGCACGGATATATTCGTTCCGCCCTGAAAAATCGACGGGAGCAACGAGCGGATCAGCTAAATTGCTCCTCTGGCTTCAGACAACGACTCCCTAATAGCATTTTGATTAGGATTCTAATTCGCTCGTTTAGAACTACGGCATCGTCTTTTACAAATACATTAAAGCAGATATTTTTTTAATCATGCAAAGACAAATTTTGAATAAAAAATAAACTCAACCGATACAATTACGGACTCTCATAAATAAAAAAAGAAATGAAGCAACTGTTGAAAAAATAATAATAAACGACATCGAGCATAAAAATTACATCTATGCGCACCAATGAATTAACCGACCGTTAATATTTCAGCGCGGCTTAAGATCTTAACGCCGCATTGTATTTCGTCTCCCAGATTTTTCTCCAGCCGCGCTTAGCCGAGGGAGTCGTCGTCGTATCGATGAGACGCTACTATTTCGGGGTAGGCTTGCGCGAGCGCGCGCGGCCCGCCTCCGTATTTTTAGGAGCCACGGTAAATTTGTGTGAAAGATAAAAACGGAGCCGCGCGCGAGCGAGCGTCGGGCTTTCAGGGCGAAAACGGGCGCGCGCGTGCAAATTTGTCGCGGGTAACTGGATATCTCCGTTTGCAAAGAACAATAGTTATAGTAGTAATAATTAAAGAGTTAGAACGCGCTTACGAGATTATAAACGGGTGGCCGCTATTTTTTACACTGTCTTTCTCTCTTTCTCCCTTGTCTTTTTGACTCTGTCCTCTTTCGCTCGCTTTAGTCTCGAGTATCAATTTACTCTTCACTCGGTAATCGACGAAAAATTCCACTTTATAAATTTGATTAAATCTTCAATGAGTCATTTCTATCGCAAACGAAAAACTTCATCTATCGCTTTCTAAATATAAGCAATATTTATAATCTCAATATACGACAGACGCGCAGCCGGCGTGAACCTGTCACGGAATTCAAAAATACGCTTCTAATTTGTTCCATTCGTAAAAATAGTCGGAAAGACACGAGTGAGACGAGAAAGCGTGTAAAGAAGCGAGAGAGTCACGCGTAGAATAAAGACAGAGAGAAAGAGAAAAAGAGAGCGAAAAAATATTTTCCTTCTCTCTTTCCTAGGCGCCCCCCGTATCTCTAACGTTTTAATGGCCGACTCGCCTGCGCGCTCCTCGAGTCTCTCTCCCGTGCGCGCTTCTAAATTTAAAACCCCCCGACCTGACTCCTTCTTGCCTGCGTTCGCGCGCGTGTGACTAACAAAGTTCTAAAAACGCGCGCGCGCTCGCCGTTTGACGGATGGACTTTTCTTGTGTGCATAATACCTATACGTTCGGAGAGATTTCGTGAAATCAAGTCATGGACGAAATTCGTTTTAAACGTTACACAGTAATAGTATGAATACTGTCGAATAAGTGCTCGCCGATTGTCTCGCCTTAAGTCGTTTGTTTAGTGGAGTTTTGAAATGGACAGCTTTCGTTAGCCGACTACTGTATACACGTGATTTGTTCTACTTTCAGATCTAAGCGAGAGTATTTTTTATATACTTAGGTACTATAAAACGATTGACAATAGCTTTTCTATTAAATTGATAAATATATATTGCACATTTTCTTTTATTTTTTGTAATAAAATATATCGCTATCATTTAATGATAAATCGTAAACTACATAAAATACAAGGCTTTATATTTGATATAAAGCTTCGAATTGTGAACTAACAAAAGATGGCCATTTCTGATGCTTGTTCAGACGAACTGTATTACTCAATCGGTAATCAATCAGATTGTTGTAATTTCAAAAAGTACTTTATCATACGAATATAGTTAACGATAATTTATAAAAACAGATTGTTTTTAAATAGAATAAATTCAATTTTAATTCGCAAATATATACACATAGTAATCTTTCTCTAAATATCATTTTTAATATCATTCGTTAGAGAAATATAAATAAATTTGGATAATTCTCAATCAACTACCGATTGACTCAATAAAAAAGAAAAAATAATTAAAATACGATCTCGGCTATGAAGTAATTATTCATGCACATCGTGCGCGAAGACGAAAAAAAAATCAAAAAAGAGATTTTAGACTAGTTCTGCTATATGTAATATAAAAAAATCTCCGCGGCGTTTTCTCTACGTGAGAAGATAAAAAGAAAAGACAAGGTATTGCTTTTTTGCGTCTCAGCTGGAACGCAATTTTCGAAAAATTAAAAAAAATCTGTCATGTGTCTTTGTTACTACAGTCCAAGCATGGCGCTCCCACACTCAAAATTAATTTAAGGGAGCTGACAAAGCACTGCTCATTTTCTCTTTCATCTGAAATCCTAATTGGATTGCTATTTTCGATTGCACCGATTCTTATGTTATTTCGAGCTAGAGTCAAACGTGAGAAAAATTTCAATACAGTTTTCCAGAACTCGGGCTCTGTAAAACAAAGTAAAACCCTCACATTCGCCAAAGTCAAAGTAACATTTACGAATCAGTGAGCAGAAATAAAAGCCGAAGCGAATTCGCCTCTGCGCGTTTATGTACACTAGCTTCTGCCTGCCTGCCTTTTTTCTCTCGCGGCGTGTGTATGTAGGTGTATGTGGGTGTGTGTGAAAACGGTTATACGTGTGCAAAATGCAGCGCTCTATATAGCATGCAAACGCTAAAACTCAGAACTGACGAACAGCGACTAGTAATTGACTGATTCAGCTATTCTCGCGCGCTCCTGCTAGCTCCTTTCCATTTTATTTCCTCGAGCTTTAAGAGCTCCCTCGTCATGGTGAAATCATCGGACGATCGAGACCTTGCCAATATGACTAATTGGTGTCAAAAAAAAAGAAAAAAAAAGAATTTAAACTATGCTCTTTCAGCTTAAAATTCAAAAAGTATCTCGATCGCTCAACACTTCACCTAATCCCATTCTAGCTGCACGCTCGTTCAAAAGTCAACTGGACTATATACGACGTGATTCTACTTAAATATATATACTCAACCTCTCGCACTTAAACGACTACTACGCTTAAAACCTCCCACCTAATAGAGAATTCCGCCGATCGTCTCGAGCAAACTAGAGCGATGCGTCACTTTCTTAATCCCTGTTTTCTTACTTGGAAAAACGATCGGCGCAATTCTCGTCGAAGACGGACGATGGTCCAAACGAGACGCAGAATAATCAAAGTCATTAAATGGGAAAACTACAAGTTTTTTTTCTCAATGATACTGCGTTTTGTTTGGACATTGTTCTTTTTCACGATCTTCGCGCGGTAAAGGAGTTAAAATACAAAATTTATGTTTATAATATAAGAGTACGGTACGGTATTTTGCTCCAATCTACACAAGTGAACACATGTTTTTTTTGTCTTTTTTGCTTTTAAATCTTGTCATTCGTCTCGCGAAGAGCTAGAGTCTCACGTGTATAGTTTGAAACGCGCTGTTTGTTGTAGACATTGAAAAGTAGTACACGGTAAAATCAATTTGTATATACGATTCCAATACAAAATCTACCTAAGTTAACTTAAAGTACAATCTTATAAAAAGTATTTAAAAACAGTCAATTGTTTATGTATTTTCTTTTGAAAAGAAAAATGCACTGATGCATCTTGCATTAAATCGATTTCCGGTGTACTTTTTCAATGCAGACGCTCTTTAAATTTCTGAGAGTAAAGGAAATCAACAACATTATGCTTTTAAAGCAGTTGGCTTACTCCTTAAGATTTAGAGAGAATTGAAACTGAAAAAACAGTAGAGAAGACCAGAAAGACTGGTAGATAGATTGGTGACTTTCTGAATTCCTTGCTGCAAATTTACATAATTAAAATGAATTTTATGCTCATATTTTCATATATACTATCGACACTATCGAGCATATATGAAAAAGCTGCTCGTATACATTTTTGAATGTATTCCAACGAAAAATTAATCGCGACATTAACAATTTTCGGATTTTTAAAACCCGACTAAATTTCCAGCACCCACATAGCGTACAGCAAACTATTACGAGTGAAGATCTAAAAAGCGTCTCAAATGACCTAAGAGTGCAAGAAAACATCTTTCTTTTTAAGATTTTACTTTTTACGGATCAACTTGCGATCTTAACTTCAGATATTACTTTTCTTTAATTTATCTTCTCAAAAGCATTCCGTATCTAAGATCCTGCATCTAAAAAACCAGCAAGCAATTCAGATAGCCGCCAGAGAACACAGCTTATAAACTATCATCAGCGAACAAAGTCGCTCGACGACGACGCATCATCTTCGCATCGGAGACGCACAGTACAGCCTTTCGGCCCCACACCTCGTCGCAGCTGATGCAACGTTAACAATCCGCAGCCCGCTCGTCAATAACAACAGAGGCTCGCGTACTGTACATCTCCAGGGGCGCAACAACGCGCATCTCGCAATCCGACGCAATAAAGTAGAGTGAATGGCCTCGCGCGAGGCTGGGGTCGGCGATGGGCTGACAACAACAACAACATCAATAATAAGAAGGTAATAATAAGTAATAATAAAAAAAAAGAACCGTCGAGACGCAACCACTACAGTGCATTCTCTTGACTTTCAGCGTCAGCGAGCGAACAACCCACCAGAGTGATCAGCCGTGGCGTACTCGGTGAGCAGGGGCGAGCTGGCCAGGGCGGCGTAGTTGGCGTAGTCGGCGTACGGGGCGTAGATCAGGCCGTGGGGGTCGCCGGCGCTGAGCAGCGAGCCTGGTGGTCCGGAGCCGTTGAGCAGCGAGGCGGCGGTCGTCGGCACCGATATCCTGGGCGAGAGGATCAGGGGTGCGCCGAGAGGAGCGCTCTGAGTGCGGATCTGGGTGCCCAGGCCGGGCAGCAGGCGCTGGGTCTCGGCAGCGGCGGCGGCGACGCGCCTCCATTCCTCGTCGCAGGCTGCAATGTCGAAGGCTAGGGTGAATGGTGATGGTTGGTTCTAGAGCTCGATTGGGGTGTGGGGGCTTTTCGGGGGCTTGGAATATTTTGTTTTAGTTGTTTCGTGTCTATGGTGTAAGGGGAGGAGGACTGTTTTATCGGCGGCGTGGCGGTGCTTGGGGGTCTGGTTTACCGGCTGGGATTCGATTAGAGCCACTGAGTCGTTAAAACAGTCCTGAATCCTCTCCTTGGAAAATTAGCGATATTAAGAAACACGTTATGTTTTATTTTTCAGGTGATTAACGAATTTTTAATTATTAAAAATTAATCACTTAATAAACCATGATTGTTAAAAATGTTTATATATTAATTCCGTAGGCACCACATTAAACTTTTTATTTCTATTTATTTCACAGCGTGCTTACTCAGTAAGTAAAATTAAAAATTTTCCTCAAATGCTATTTACAGTTAAAAATGTTTCTAATATATTTTTTCATTCAAATAAATTAATAATATAAAGTTGACAAACGAATTTTGTAAAATAGTTAAAATTATTTAAAATGGAAAGTTAACAGCACGAATTAGTAAAAATTAGACACAAAGCAACTAAAACAAGCGAGTCAGTAACCAATGGTACCTGTAGCTGCGGCAACTTTGGTGTTGGAGTCTCTGTACGTTCCGTTAATAATAGCAAGCTCCATGAGTTGCCGTTTCTTGAGCTCGTCCTCTCCGTCAGCTTGCTACAATCAAGATTATCGTCAGAATCGTATCTTGCGAATTTCAAACTTTAAATTCCATATCCCTTTGGGTTATGTTTTAATAAAAAAATTAGTAACAGAGGAGTAATTTCAGTAGTTAGACAGACACGTGATCGCAGGCAGTCCTGTCATCACTGAAAAATCAACGCATCTTCGATATTATCAGCAGACAAAACCGCTTTTTTCTCTCGGTCAAAAATTTTGAAAGAGAAAAATCTATTTCATTCCGAGAAACCAAAAAAAAAAAAAATGCAGGAGAAAATAGAGGAAAGAAGAGAAAGAGAGATGCAAGCGCGCAGCGCGTAAAACGAGGTTAATGACGTTATTTCGGGTGTTTTTGAACTTGGTGCGCGCGCGCGCGCTCAGCCTCACCGCCGTGTGAAAAATCGAGAATTTCGAGTTTTGACGTCGGGACGCGTGTTAGTCGCGCTGAGTCGTGTCAGGCCAGACTATTTGTCGCGTCCCCGATGCGCTATCTGCGAGGCTCTCGCGTTTCACTTGCCGGATTCTAATGGCGCGCGGAGAGACGGAGATTTAAGGGCCCGAGACGTTTGACTGACTTTTCGGTTTCGCTGCCGCAGAGGTGTAATTGAATTATCAAATTTATTCGTTTGGAGAGTTATGATTTTCGAAAGTTTCGGGTGGATTTTATTTTTAGTGACGAGAAAAGTTTTTAATGAAATTTAAAAATATACAAAATTTGATTTAATTATCAGAAAATTGTTATTTACGATTAGAGCCGTTCTTTTGCTATTGTCTGAAAATCTTTTGATCTAACGTAAATTAAAAATTATTTCTCTCATATTTTATACAGTTTAAGTATAAAGCTTATTAACTGTCTAACAAGTGAAAGTACGACATGAAGAACATCACTTGTTTGTTTTAAAA
>UELX01001456.1:0-43790 GCA_900480035.1 Eupelmus urozonus | reverse complement strand
GTGTGTGTGTGTGTGTGTGTGTGTGTGTGTGTGTGTGTGTGTGAGAGAGAGAGAGAGAGAGAATGAGAGGGTTGGAGGGAAGCGATCGCTTTCAGCGTCGGATCCAATTTGAAGATTAAACAATTACGAGAACGCGAAAATGTAATGGACACCAGCAGGAGTGAGAGGAGCTTTAGCTGGATTTTGTATTGCGAGATCGAAGAGTGTGGATAACGTTTTTACTTTTGTAGGTGTAGGTTTTTCGTTAAGTTGATTTGGCTGGTTTCCATTAACTTTTAGTATCTTTTCTGAGTGGATACATTAGTTTTAAAAACACAGTGTATTTAGGATAAAATGTTTGATGTTTTATTACTTATATTAAACAAATGTATTAAAAGATTTACGTTTACTTCAAACATAAAATATTTATCAAAATTTAGATAGGTTTAAAATTTAAATAATTATGTTATAAAGATATTTATAAGAGATTTTTAAATTAAAATTATTTATTTTATGTAAATTAATTTATGAGTTTTTATATATAATTTTAATACAGTTCATAATGATAAATAATTCACTAAGTAATTAATTATAAGCTATTAACTTTTGCAATTAAGCTTATTATTATCGCTGGCAGCTTATAACATTGACCTACTCAAACAAACTCTATTTGATATTTCTGATTTTATAAAATTTTATACTTAATATCGAAGAATAGTTATATAATTAAAATTTGTCTAATAATACAAATATGAGAAAAATGAAATAATAACTTTCATGCATTTTTAACACAGATTGTCCGCCGTATAGATTCGTTTCATACGTTAATCAATAAAATAATTTACATCGAGCCGTTTTTTGTAGGGATTGGATTATATTATATAACTACAGTTCAATAGCTTATTGACCAAGCGACCCATTATGATAATAATTTTATGGACCTTTTTTATATTATTTAAAAAATATATAAAAAAGGTACATTTTCATCATGGATAGTCAGATTTAGCAAAGTTCCTGTTGTCAAAGTTACTAAGATAGTTTAAGTTTGAGCAACAAAAATATAATCAGTTAATTATAGCCCTGCGCCTATGTTTACGATTTTTTACAATTTTCTTTGATCTAATTTAAACTATACATTTATATATAGTACATTGTGCACCAAGGGAGTAAAGTCGCAAATCATTGCCGAGGGTGGTTTGCTGCCCGAGCGCAGCGAGGGCGCAGTAATTATCCGAGTAGGAAATAAATGACTTTACTCTCCAGGTGCATATAGTACTTTATTCCCACCTTAACTGTGGCCACTTATTTGTTTCTATTTGATTTTTTTAATATTTTGTCTATTTTTTCTAATAAAAATGCTAGCAGGGAAATAATGAATGCAAGCCGGGAAATAATGGCCTAGGAGAGAAATAATGGCCCATTATTTCCCGCCTCGAGTTTTGCGGGAATAATAGGCTATTTTTACAGCGCCTTTTCAGGGAAATAAGTAGCCATTATCGTTGAGGTGGGAATGAAATGATATTAATATTTTTTATTAATTCTGAAGTTTTTTTTGTTAGTTTTCTTTTCTTTTTTCAATATAAAGACTTTTATTAATCTGAATCTTGACAATTTAAATAAAAATTTTTTAATACTTTTCTTAAATTAGTACTAAAAATATTATAAGTTGCAGCATTTGGACATACTTATTTTTTCACATTTTAATAACTAAAAGTTTGTCGTTTTCTGAGGTAATAAGTAATTAAGCCCATTTTTCGTGTTTTCGAGAAATCATTTTTTCTTATTTTTGTGGTTTCTTCAGTCTACTAAGTCTCTTATTTATGGCTTCTATGGCTGTTCTGTATTAATGTCTTTATAAGAACAACTCTGTACAAGCCCCCTGTTAAAAACCGCAGGTACCTCTTATTTTCTACATCATTTCAGTATTTACTGACAGAGTGGGCCTGATTCTATAATAGTCCAAAGTCAAAAACCTCTGCTTTCATCACTAACCGCCGTGTACTAGCAAAGTTATTGGTTTCTGCGTATTTACTAGCTAAACTTTAGGTGTGTACGTAAATGACTGTTGTACATCTACGTGTGTCTATAGTTAAGATGCGTATACACCTCGTGTACTTGTTAAAGTAATAAAGTGCATACGCATCTCAACTTGCCTTATAATTTTAAATTGATCATAAAGCATCGGAAAGGTAATAGATGCATACTTATAAACAACTTTCTGCTCGAAAAAAGTTAGAGATATCTACGATTCTAACTTGTGATCGTCAGTTTAGAAGACCAAACGCTTACCTATGAATCACCGTGACTCATTGTTTTAATGTTCAAATGTATGCTCGTAATCGGAGGAAACAAGTTGACCACTTATCTAATTCATTACGGCACTAAATACGTATATAATCACAACCATAACTTTAAGATATACTCCATTCTCTTGCGGCAAATTATTAACAAATTACGTTAATAAAAATAATTGTACAAATTATACAAAAACTTTATGCGTACTTACACAGTTGTAAAAACGGAACTCGATTTCATATTTTTTGTGTGATTTACACATATTTAATATCTTATATATTATGAGTGTAGTTTTTGATCTTACTACACAAAATACAAAATTTTCAACTGTTTATAGAAAGGTACGTCAAAATTTAAGTTCCTTATACATGACTCGAATATTGCAAGATCTTCTTGACAGTAAACACTATTTAATAAATAATGCATAACTTACAAATAAAATGAAGTCATGTAAAATTGTAACTAGTATAAAATAAATTTTAAAAAGAATCATTTGAAATGTATTTTTAAACTTATAAGTTTAAAACGTATTTATAAACTTATATTTTGCCTGTTTAAATTTATTTATTAAAATTAAAGCAATATACAGAAGCGTGAAAACTTTTTTAAAACGATGCACCATAATAAAGTTAGTGCGAACAATGCGTTGAATGAATTATCGGAAATATTTTGAGGCAAACTAAAAAAAACTATGTTTCAACGTACAAAGTTGTATACGATTTTATGAAAAATGCGACGGTAGTTTCATTAATTTCTTTTTTTAAGAATATATTTCAATAAAGTATATACATAAATTAAATGTCATGTATTCGTTAAATTTTGACATACAACAGATTTGACAGATAATGATTTTCTTGAGTAAAAACTACAAAAAGAATTACATAATAGATTAAACGCATTCATTAGTGAACATCTCTTAGTGTAAATAAATGAAAATTTAAACAAATTCCCATAGTTTTTGCTATTCTCAATCATAATTGTGAAATAAATATATTAACGGATTATAAAACAATGCATTTTGATGTTTTAGGATTTATTGGATACAGACTTACTGTGAGAAAAGTAGATAATTCTTCGACAAGTGTGCAACTACAACATTCAATTGTTGATGGTAGATCCAGCATGAGCATGTATATGAAAATTGAACTAATTGATCGTTACAACGTTGGAATGCAGCTTATAAATGCTTCAAGCGGAAAACAACTTACGAGGTAAATAATCGAATTATACAATTAATAGTATATTGTGCAACTAGGGAGGAAAATTAAATTTTTCTATCGTATAATATCGTCGCTCCTAACGAAGACTAGTACTTTTTAAAAACTACCCGTTTCAAATTTGTTATTTAAGACTAAAAACAAAAATAAAATTTTTTTCGGAGTTCAATACATTAAAGATGCACTGTTGATATTACACATTCAAAGTTCTTTGATAAGTTAAAATCATTCAGAGTATCTGTAAATAAGAGTTGAAAATCGGTAGTTTTTGAAATGTACTAGTCTTCGTTAGGAACGACGATATATGATATCTGAAAAAGCTACTTCCTCCCTTGTTACATATTGTGCTTTTTTTCTAAACAAAAGCAAGGCCTTTTTTGTTCAAGGAAAGGGAATGAAAAATTTAGGGCTTTACAGTATATATTATTTAATTTTTAAAAGTTTTAAAACATTACAAAATCTTAAAATATTTTCCAAATGTTTAATTTTTTTTAAATTTAAAAATTTTTATCAAAATTTAAAAAATTTTAAAATCTTTTAATATTTTAATTTACAAAATTTTAACTATTTTCGAGTAGCGTAAGAAAAAGTGTTTTTCCTTACGGTGCGTAGAAAAACTTGACTTTCCATTCATTTTTCATGCGCGAAAAAGAGCCTCTTTTATGCACGTGTTGAAAAAATATTATTGTTTATCATGCAAATTAAATTATCACGGTTGCAATTTACATACAATTTTTCACATCACCATTAATCATCTTATTAAGTAGCTACTATATTTGTCACACATAGATCAACTTGAGAATTCCAACAAAAAATCCCTCCCAATCGTCATGCCTAGAGCTCTCGCAATGCCAAATATCTGACAGCAGATATATTACAAGCGAAATTCATTTATCGCAGCGTCACGCGACGTAGGCGAAAGTGTGACGCGAGAGCGTGTGATTTAAGGAATAATTTGACACTGCGCCTGGGAAAATTAACTAGTCCCCCCCTCCACCCACTCTCCCCATCTCCAGACTATATGTCCGTGTGATTCCATACACGCGAGGGACGTTAATTTTCCAGATGCCTGGGTAATCTTCCCCGACACTTGATAGTCAGCGAGTCTGGCTCTCTCTTATAAGACATTTCGCTCGGGCGCACTTGAAAACAGAAGACGACGACGAGATATGGGCTATATACCTACGCGGAACGCTTGGGCTTTAACAGGCAATTTCTCGATCATTTCTCTGAAATAGTAATGTAATTATCATATAAGAAAGAACTTCCTGGGAGCCGGCGTTCCGTACCTGTCGGCTGAAAGCTACGAGTCATCTTGCTCATTAAGAAGAGAGCTAAAAAAAGTTATAGCCTTTTCCCTTTTTCGTGTTCAATTGGAGCACGCTGCACATTCATATGCTTTTTGTTAAATGAATTTCTTGTCTCCTGGCTTTATTCGCTGGTGTCAAAAGTACTTATTGCAAAGATAAGTATAATTTTTAGCTATTTTTTCATTAGTTAGATGAATATATAAATACTATAGCAACATGCTGTTTCTTAAAAAATTAAACAAAATATTTTACTTAAACGGAATGTTATAGAAGCTTTTACAAATACTTGATAATTGCCATGGGCGAATCGTGGTTTACATGTTTAATAATATTATTTAATACGCCTTAAAATAAAATTGAATATTCGGGATTGTTTCCTCATTCTTCTTAGCAATAGAAATTCAACAGCTATACCAAAAATATTTGCTCCATGGAATATTGAAATTCCATTCAAATCTCTCCGACTCAATTATTACGATAGTCCTTGCAGAATGGAGAATATTGGATATTTTTAAGCTTTGATTTAAATTTACAAAAGAAAAACGTTGAAAAAATCTTAACTTTGCAACCGATTAAAGTAATACTTTATGTAAATAACAATAATCATGTGATAATTATTAACAAATTGTTTTGGGAAAATATATCAATTTTTTATGTAACGCGTTTAGTACATAATTTCAAGTTGATACTTTCGTCTTTTTAGCTTTGGTTAAACCGTTTTATTTTTACATACTGCACCTTCAATAATCCAAATAACACAAATTAAAACTGGTGAGTTTGTACTAAAGAGTAAAAGGAAAACCTCGAATGTAGAAAGATAACCACTTATTTTTTATGATGTAACGATGATCCTTCAAGGAATGATAAGTCAAGGTCAGTGAATGACTACCTGAATTCTATTTTTGTTCGCTTGCTAAAGGAAATGAATGAATATTTCATTTTTTACCTTTGAAAATCGAATTCGATTTTGCATATAAGACTAGTAATATAATTGCTTTTTAATTACTTTTCTTCTGTCAAATACATATCCAAGAATAAATTATATGTTAAATAATGTATTACTTGATCTTTGAAATTTAAAAAAAATTATATAAGTTCTAATTTATACTTTTTTTTTATCGAAATAGTTTGCTCATTGTTCAAAACAGCCTATCGTTAGCACTTTTATTCATGTTTACGTGACTATCTTAATTTTGTATAGTTTATAATTCCAATAATTTTTCCTACTGATAAATACTGTTATTTAACGGAATTTAAATTGATTAAGAAAAATTATTTAGTTTTTTCTTCTAAGAAAGAAAAAAATTACAACAATGTATTTCTATTTAAATTTTATATTTGAAATTATTTTTAATTTAATCAAAACATTTTGATATGATTTATTATTTTCAAAAGCAAATTTTTGCGAGCATAGGAATCTCAATTTATGAAACAGCAAACTAACTACTACACGACAGGAAAAAAAACTTATACCAAGTAATAAAACGACACGAATCAAATTATCCTTATCAACCCTTTCAAATAACATCAAAACAAAAGGCCCTATTGCAAATTCCCCAGATCCACCCACACCCATAAACACCAATATTAGCTCATCAAAATAATCGATAAAGCGATTCCCCTGATTAATCCTCCGAACGCAGCGATCCTCCAGCTGTCTCTCCCTTGGAGGCGCATTTCGGGCCTATACGTGCTTTCCCGCGCTTGCCCGGTAGCCATGGCGACGCGCCAGGTCCGCGCAATGCGCGCGCCGATTCGAACCGTCGCCGACGGTCTATGCGGCTCGCGCAGCGATAGAGAGCGACGACCGATTCAGTGCACGCGCCGACGGCCGTCCGAGCGCACACACGTCGCGTTTTTCTCCTCCGCTCGTTCAGCTCGTTCTCTTCCTCTCTCTTTCGCCGTTTTCTGTCTGCCACCCGTTCGCTGCTTGGCTCAGTGCGCGTGGAGGCGAGCTTGCGACTTTCGCGTGTATACCGGAGTTTACAGGGGAGGTATTGGTTCGGCGAAGTTGTATGAAGTGACCGGAGAGGATAGTACGGAGGATCGCCGGACGACCGCTGGTTTATCGACGTGCTGTGGGATTCGTGTGGTTGGAGGGAGAGCTGGGATCGAAGTGACGAAGGTACGGTGCGCTGCGACTTTTTGGGTTATTTTTATTGGTGTTTTTGAATTTTTATTCGATGCGAATTGTGGAAGATGTGGAAAGATTTTAATTTTTTAGAAAAAGGCTTGGTTTGTAATTAAATAAAAAACTATCCGGTGGGTCCGAAGTGCAAGGGTATAATTTGACGTATTGATTTTCTGGACGGACAGATTATTATTTGAAAAAATGTTGATATTTTACATTTAGTTTATAAGAATAATAATTTATTATTGGTATTTTTGCAATTAGTTCGAAAATTAACAGATATGTTTACTTTTGTCGACCCTTAATTTTATTAATTACGATATAAGTAATGAAGGAAATAACAAAATTAAGAACACCAAAATTAATAATAATTATAAAAGCAATTTAAATTATTGAAACTCTTAAAATTCACGTTAAAAATACTTTTAATTTGCAGTAATGACTTCAACGTCATTAGTTTGAAGTTATTATATATTTATTTTTGTTTATATTTAGAGAAACTTTTTTTTTTATTCTAAAGAAATTAAATACAGCAAATTTTAAACGAGGATTGACGATTCAGAAAAATATAGATTAGAATGATATTTGTATTACTACAATTGTCGAACTAAAATAAAAAATTTTGATTTATTGGTAATTTATGATACATTGATGATCGAATGAATATTTGGGTTTTCTTTTTTCTTATTAAATGCTTTTTGATAATTTATTTTCTGTTTCTGTATCTGCAGCATGTTATGCAATGATATTTTCCCAAATATAATTTATAGCTTATATTGATTGGGTCACAATAAGTTCATTAAAATGTCATCAGCCGTTAAAATTAGCATCGATCACTTTCGCTGCAAATAGAAAGACTACAGAACCTCTTATGTATAAATGAGTTAATTTTTTATTTAGAGTTCAAAAAAATTAGTATTCAATTTGATTCAAAGATGGTGAATCGTGAAATTTTTATGTTTTAACGTAATCGTTTATGTTTGGTAATTATATTAAGGCTTTAATTAAAATAAATATTCAAAAATTGATCATAAGAAAAAAAATCATAATCTGTATTTCGCATAACAGTGAATGAGTCAAAGTTGCACAATTTTTGATTTTTAACTTTTTTGCATATTTAAATTATGAACGAAAACTTTTGAATTAAAATGACATTTAATAATGACATTTAACTTTTTTGATAACTTTTTAGACTCATTATATAAATTATTAATATTTTAAGAGAAAATTTTTCGTTCATTTTTTATCTTCTCTATATTTTTGAGTAAATTTGCACAATCTGCAGATCTGCAAATTTGTTTGTACATTTAAAGTACAAACAATTTAAGTTCGATAGTACTTTTTTATGTGATTATATTAAAATTAAAATCAGGACCTATTTATTGAAAAGACTCATTTTGCTTAATTCTAAATATAGGTTAATGTCGATCAGATAAATTGTTGTTTGTCTTTTGTAGTTTTTTAAGTTACGTAATTAAGATTTTTTTGTAAAAGGAACTCTTATTAATTATTTAACTTATAGAACAACCTATTAAAAATTATTAAAAACTAATTGAAGAGTAGTATAGATTAACCCTATGAATATTGTATAAGTTTCTTTAATTATCTTTTGATTATTTAATATTTTTGTAGATAATAATAACACATAACACTTATGAGTTGAATTATTATGAACTTAATAATTGAACACTAACTTTTTAATCTAAAAAATTACAGAAACTTAATTGGAATTTGTCAAGTGCTCATTTATACATTATAAAAGTATGTTTATACTAACAAACTCCTTTGCACACATTTTCTAGATAGTATAATACTTATGCGTTAATATTTGTTAATCAATCAAATCAAAAAATAAATTACATAGAGAGCTCAGTGCATAACTGAAGTAAGTTAAAAAACGGTCTTTTTTTCAACAAAAAAGGTCTATATTTCTGAAATTTGAATCTTGCAGACTTAGTTATTCTTGGACTCTGTACTGTCCAAACAGCTTAACTTGACAGCATTTTCTCAACATGAACTTATTTTTCTTATGCTTTGAACTCTCCATGTATAGAAAATATTTATTTTATACTATTTTATGTCTATAAAACTTTGCTCTCTTTCCTCTTATATCTATTACTTATTATATTTTTAGGTTTGTGTTTTTAAATCATTTAATGAAGTAGTTATTATTGGAAGATTTTTATCAATCCCTTATAATTTTCATTATTTTCAGATTATTAGTTATTTTGCATAAGATTTAAGCCTAATAAACGTTATCGGCATAAATAAACAAATGTAAATTATTCTTATATTACAAACAATTTATAATGAGGGTCCACTTAGATTGTAATTATTTTAAAGGAAAGTACGAGAGTAATCAATTAAAAACTTGGAAATTCGTTTAAATATTACAGAGACTTTAGTTAAATGTCGACGAATGGAACTGTAATTTTAAACAGTGGCTAGTAATAGAATAACTTAAAATTTGTGCTTTTGTGTAGAGTTAGTAATTATTTAATTTTGAGTAAATTATTTCTTTGCTGTGTTTTATTTAATAACTTTATTTAATTTGTTCTATAGATTGTAAAATTGTATAAAAGATTTACATTTGAATCGAAGGTGCAGCAACATTTCAATAACAAACTTTATGTATTCATTATTTTATTAGCTTTATTTATAGTTTATATAACCATTATAATGTTTTAATGGATTAAAGTTCAGTTATTACAAATCTAATTTGTTAATCAACTAAAAAACAGGAAAACTACTAATATAAACTGTAGAGAAACGTATGCATAGTTCATCTATTTATAGGAAAAATCAGTTATCAAATATCAATATACAATAGATTCAATATTATATACAACTTTTCCAGTAAATAAAAGTTATAATACTATCATAAATAAAATATATTTCTACAATTTGAATTTTTTTTTAATTTCTGTTTACAAACTTTTTTTATCATACAAAATCATATTATTGCTATGCGGCGATTAGATAGGGTTAGATTTATTAACGTTATGAAAATAAATAAGAAAAGAAGGAATAATTAGGAAAAATTCATTTATACTTTTTGCAAAATTCTAGTGAAAAGAACATCGTTTGAACTCTGGGGTTAATCAACGCGCTGATGCATGCGAATAAATTAGCACTGATTAACCTACTTGTTACGTTAAAATAAGAGACAAAAGAAAAGTACAGATTCCTTGATAAAACTTATATAATTTTAATACACGTAACAATATCTCACCCTAGAGGCATTATTCTGTACAGCTAACGTTATAGCGATAAATAAAATTAACGCCCTTCTCTAAATCTCAATCCAGAAAGAAAGCGTACTAACATTACAGAACAGGTCCTCAATACCTTTGAATTTTTAAACAAACAATCCTAACAGACGAAATCCATAAATGCTATATTCCTATACAACTCCCATATAATCCCAAAACTCCCTCTGCAACAACGCACTACATCTCTGCAGCATTCCATTCATCCGCAACCGCAGCGCATACATCTATACAGAAAGAGAGAGACGAGAGAGAAGAGAGAGAGCTGAGCACGATGTATACATGTCATCTCACGGAAAACAAACCCGACGCTTCCGGCGCGCGCGTCCATAAAACCCTGGAGCTCGCGCAAACGTCGAAATGAAAAGCAGATATATACGGTATATATACACGGCGGCAAGCTCGTCAAAAAAGCTCGGGGCGAAAGAAGTTGCGGCGGCAGTGTAAGACGTTACTCCGGCCGAGTTTTACGGCGCGAAGACAAACGAGCGTAATATAAGCGTAGGCACGCCGGCCTGCGACTAATTCCGTGGTGAAGGCGCTCTGAGGAACGAGCGAGCCTCTGGCTGATGGCGTTTTTGAGAGGGCGGCGGCTTGAATGCGGCTTATTTTGGAATGCGGGCTTGCCGAGACTGGGGTTTGAAGGGACATTGCTGCGGTTGTTTTGATGGAGTGATTTTTATTTGTTTTAATATCGGGGTTTTTTTGCTGAGAAAAAATGTGGGTAAAACAACTGCCTTGCGTACGTAAAGACAGATGAGAAGTTTTTCTGTTAATTTAATGAACTATTTTATTGATTTAATCAAAATATTTATTGTTTAAACTAATAACCTTTTGTTTTAATGGAAAATAGATTCTGTTCATTCAACAACAAAAGACGGTCGATTGCCATTTACAGGTGCAAAGCAGTAGCTTTAACTAAATTTTGATCTTAGAGTTTAAATTAATGTTGAATTTGAAAATGCCGTTTGTCAGTTAACTGTGTTCGTATAAAATTATTAATAAATCTGTATCCTTGTCAGATTACAAGTATTTCACTGCTAATTCTGGTATTTGTTAAGTCTAGTACATACTTTAGCAAGTAGATACATGTCGTGTCCGGCAAGACATCGATTTCTGCGCACATAGCTCTTGTCCCAATTTGCAAACCTTGACACGCGATATATCGCACAGCCATCGACCCAAAGATCCGCTTCCTTACTCGAACATCAGAATTCCAACATAGAATAAAATTCCATTATAATAAATATTAAGCAATCCTCCAACACATATTTTTCACAATAAACTCAATCTTTGTTCTCGAAATTCCCAGCAATCCCAAAACAACACAAAAGAACAAACCCCTTTTCAAACCCTTTTCCTCTTTCCTCGCAAGCGAGACTCCGTCTCGGTCACAAAGCTCTCTCTCTCTCTCTCTCCGGGTCAGAAATCCGCTATATCTCTCGGAGCGCTTCGCTGCTGCCGGGCACACATCCTCCATTTGTTCGCGCGCTGTACGTGCTCGCTTTACGCACTGGCTGCGCTAGAGCGAAGAAAAACAGCGCGAATGGCCCGCGCGCAATTTATCCCGCGGGAGGGTAAACTGCGCGCTGACATTGTCCGGATCGTCATTTGTCTGGCGGACGAGCCACCCCCAGCTGCGCGCGCTGCATCGGGCCCGAATTTCTCGCTCTTATAGAGCCGTGGCAATTCAGGGCAAGCGGGAATCGCTTTGTGGAGTCACGCGAGTGTGGAGCGCAAAAAGCCATCGCCTTCAGAGGACGTTGCACTCTGGACGGGTTGTATTGAAATGCGGGGGTGAGAGGAGTTTAATGATCGGGATGGCGAGCGATTTTATTGCGCTGCCGAGGGAGTTTCGAGAGTTTGATGGTTCAATTTTGAGGATGCGATTGTCTCTCGGTCTTAATGCATTGTTTCCAGGAAGAATTATATTGGGGGTTGCGCGGTTTGGTTGGCGAAAGTGCACGTTTGTCATTTGTCGGTCGGCTTGAACGAGGATCTCGTTCTGTGTTTGAGCATAAAAAATGGTTTTAATGGTTGTATGAGTGGAAGAGACATTTTGCAGGGAGAATGATAGTATACATTATTTTATTGTTTTAGTGAAAACTATAAAGTTATATTTACATAGTCGTATGTAAATATTACTTTGTAGATAAATAGCTTTTATTTTAGTATATTTTAGGGTATTTTAATGTGTACTTTATATTCAGTACCGTTATTATTATTGATTTTGAAAATCGATCAGATTAAATAATAATCTTGCCATTCCAACGATATTTGCATATAGAAATATATTTTTGTTTGTATACCAATACATACTTTGTAGCTCCACATTTTCATTAACTATTTTTAGAATATTTACCTTGTTTTAAGAAATGTACTTTAATAAAATTAACAACTCTGCCAACAAACCGTTAGCGAAAATTAAAGTGAGTCATTTTCGATCCAATTAAACCTCTCGCTGCTAACGGCCGATAAATTCGTTACAGGCAAATCATGTCAATAAGAATATCTCGTTTAACTATCCCCCCCTCTCTCTCTCTCTCTCTCAAATCCAATAAACGCATAAACTCTTCCGCCGGCCTCGTTATATAACGAACTCCTCTCCATCTCGTAATTCCACCGTTCTCTCCTTTCCGTATTTTTCCCCGATCCTCGATCCACCCCCTTCCCAGCTCTTCCGATATCCATACGGCATTTAATTGGTGGAGCTACCTTGCCGGCGATTCCGCAGGGATGCGCGACTCTCTCTTACTCCCCGTAAATTCGAGGCGCGATTTCAATATCTGTAATTGCGCGTTCGCAGAGCCGGGCCGTGCGCCCGTCCCTGTACCTCCCCTCGGGAGTCCGCTGCCTCTTGGAGAGCGCAGAAATCTTGGCCAGGAGTAGTAGGCCAGCTCCCCCCGGAGCTTATCGCTTGCGGAATTCACTCGCATAATCAGCTCGTGATCTGCAGCTAGAGAAATGAGAAAGGTGCTGTACGCGAAGCCGGTAAAGCTTGTAATTCTGATGTTTTCGTAGGGCAGAGGGTTTGGGATAAGCGTCGCTTTGGCGGGATGGTTTTGCGTTTGGAAAGTGGGGGCGAGAAGTTGGTGTAATTATTGCGTTTTGCGGAAGTGAGTTGGGTGCTTAGATGAGGACGAGCTGGTCTTGCAGAATGTAAAGTTGCGATCGTTAATTATGAATTCACTGCTATGCGAAAGTTGAGTGTAGCAGTGAATTTATAATTAACGATAACCGCCAAACAAACATCAAATTTCTGCAAACTGCTGTTTGAAAAAGGCAACGCGCGACGCTTCAACAATACGGTAATTAAAACAGCGAAAACACGCGAGCGCTGATTAATTTCTCCGTTAATCACTAACGCTTAATGACCGCTCGCTGACCTAATTTCTAAACAAGTTTTCCCTGGTGAACCGCAGTCGTATTGTTTTTGGCGGCGTGTATACGTCGATTTACTTGATTTACCCACTCGACGTTCAGAGTACCGCGGTATTATGCCGAATTCGCTGAGGGGAGGGAGCCCCGATGCACTGTGTGCTCGCAATTTGTTTGCTCTGAATTGTCTATATGCCGAAGCTCGCGAGAATTAGTTGCCGGCCGTATTTTGCAACTATGAATTCTTTATGGCTGGACGGATTTAATTTAACAATGAAGGTATTGTTTGCCGCGATGGCCGCTTCCAGATGGCTTTCGGCTGTTTCTATTTTAGCTGTTTTTTATCGGAGCGCTCGTTGAAAGATTAGCTGCAGATAGGGAGGGCTGAGATATGAAACTTTTATGTATTTGAAGAGTATGTAGGTCATCGTGCAGTTTGGGACTGCGTCGTTTTTATCGGCTGGGTTTTTATTTATTAGCATTTTATTAGTTTACATATTCTTGTTGGTGATTAAATCAATTTTTAAAGTATTTCTGAGCGTTAAGAAATTAGGACAGTAATTAAAAATACATATTTATTTATAAGTAACAGCTGTAGAAGTAAAGTAAAAGATTTCAACAAAAAACATTTATGGACATTGACTTGTAAAAAAATCAACGCTCCTGTTAAAGTGACTGGAAATTCGAGTTTACGTGATGTAAAAAATTGTAAAATGAATATACGACTAAAAATGTCAGAACGATTGATGAAACATAAAACAATGGCTGTGTTATTGATCTTTTATACGCGTTTGCGAGAAACGACTGGGAGTGAAAGAACCAGTAGACACAGTTGAAAAATAAAACATCTACGCATAAATCGTGCATTCATCATTTTCTGGAAAAGCAGAACGAATTTTTTTATTTGCAAAATTGTTGATATTGGATTTTTAAATTGTAAATTATTCCGTTAAACATAATTATTGTAAATTACCTTGAAAATAACAATGAATCATTAACGAATAACAAATATTAATAAGTGAAAATTTATGTTTATTTATTAACCATTAAATTCTATATAAATGCAATTTAATTTTACCGTATTTGTAAAAACTGTATTCATATTAGGTATATTAATTTCTATTCCTATTGATGAAGTCATATCATTAAATGAACTTAATTAACACCCGACATCCATAAAGGAAAAAATAAATTAAATCAATACACCCTTCCCAAAATAGAAAAAACACAACACTCTGAAACCCCCATAAAAACCTTTATCGATCCCACACCCCATCATTAAACCACTCGCCACGTTTTCAAAATAAACCCCGGATCCCTCCGAAAGCACCCTCAAGAATAACAAAATAACCATTCTCCCAGCCTGCAATCGAAGCGCGCATAACACTCACCTCTCCCGCAAAAATCCAGCTCAGCAAAGTCTCCCGCCGAGGGGGAGAACAGTAAAACCCTATCTGATATCCCCGGCATATCAACGTTACTGTATCAATAGTAACAGCTCTCGCGCCCTCAGCATAGGTATCTTCCTCCTTGCGTTCCTTCGCTTTGTGGTTTCTATGCCCCTATGCGTGTCTGTGTATGTGTCGCGCAGGCGACGTTGTATATATATATATATGGCCGACTGAGCCCAGCTGCCCACGGCGCGTCTCAGTGGTATACTCGAGTGCTGTATATGATGCCGTGCGCTGTCGGTCTTGCAGTCGGAGCAGCCGAATAATCGAGGGCCACTCTGACGGCCGCGCGATCGTGTCTTGGTGCTTGCGGGGCCTGCGTGGGTGGTGCGGTTTGGCGATGTGAGAGATGCAGTGAGAGGAATTTGGGAAATGAATTTGGTGGTTTGAATTTTTTCTTGAGCTTTATTGTTATAGTACTTAGCCCCTTAACTAGCAGTGGGATCATATATGTACAAATTGAAATAACTTTGGTGATTCTCCATGTATTTTGACTAAACTTGGTATGCAATTGTCATCGGGGTTCCTGTAGTATTTAAAAACTGTAGTATTCGGATTTAAGAATTATTCTTTGCAATGTCATGAGAGACCCTAAAAAAATGTTTTGTTACAAAAAAATTGAAAATTTGCCCTTGTAACCCTTATTTTTAACTTCGTGGGAATTCCATAAGCCGAAAACAACAACGGAATGAAATGAGCGACCTCAAAATCAGTTTTGTGTAATTATAAATAGTATTTGTGGCTACCAGTTTTGGCACGAAAAGTTATAAATACCTTGCCAGTTGGGGTTAAAGATACATTACTGTTGAAATATTGTTTATTCGTTGGGTACAGTCTAGAATTTTTTAATAAATTTTCATGAATATCCAGTTGTAGGTAAAGTGAAATTAAAATAAATTATTTAATTATTTACATTAGTGCTCTTATATATAAGTGGTTAGTTGCAAAACCAGTTAACTTTTTGTAACCAATTAGTGTTACAGGTGGTCAAGTTTACCGTTTAGCGATTTCCGTTGATTAAATTAAAAATTGAATTATAACTTAATATAAAATTAACAATCTTATTAGACTAGTAAAATTAATTGCTTACCTTATTCATTATTAATTTATTATTTTATTCGAAAATTTTAATCAAGAGCTTTGAAATTCCACTGTTTTTCCATTTTAACTTGGTCTTCTATTTCGTAAAGTGTTTGTTCATTATTTATTAAATTGTTTGCAGTTGCTGATGGAAAACTGTTTTTTCATTGCTTTATCGTACGAAGAATATACAGCTACACTTCTATGATCAGACAAAATAGTATAATGTTATACTTATCTTTGCGTTACTTCGCAATTTTGCATGAATAAATTAAAAGCCAGAACAACAAATAATATTTTTCATATATCATCTTGTCTTAGTTACTGTTTATACAGAGCTATGCGTGAAGGCTTACTCCTTTTTGCTTATTCATTACTATTATTCGAACATCTAAATAGTTCAAATATTCATCATCGTACTCCTTCTGCATTAAACATCTCGCAATAAACGCTCCCATGCCATATCGCACAACTTCAGTCCTATACGTTATTTTCCAACAGCCATAAAGCTCGTCGAAAGCTACATATTTGCCAACAAACAGACGTCTTTTCAAAAACGCTCTGTCCCTCTCGGATTCTTTATTCCGCTTTATTCCCCCTAACCCCATCACCTTTATATACCTGCCGACATTCTGCGATTCCTTTGTACCCGGCCGCGCTCCCTTTTCACGGCAGCTTTTTTCATCCCCCCCACCCGGAAAAACTGGATTTCGCGCTATCGCGTGCAAATCGTCGAATATCTCGACGAGCAGGAGAAAACAAGCCTCGGCTCGCGTATAAAGCCCTGCCTGCTCCTTCCGTTATATACCTTTCCGCCCTGCCTGTGTTTTCCCGGGGAGAAGCGAAGACGGCTCCGCTCGGCCAAGATAACTCGCGACCTTTCATTTCCGCCGGGCTGCGAACGCACACATTTTCTGCTTTTGCGCGCTCGCGCGGCAAGCGGAACGTAATTTCGCGAAGTACAGCTCCGAGTCTCCTTTCTTTTTCGCTCATTTTCTTGTCACTTTTACGCGTCCTAAATGAGATTACAGCCAGCGCCGAGGCATTACTCAACGAGCAGTTTTCGTCTTACCGCGCTTGCCTTCTCTCTCTCCTCTGGGCTACCTGTATTATTCGCTGAAAGATTTACTAACGTCATAAGACACTCGGCGAGAGGCTTTTTTGTCAAGAGAGGAGAATCTTAAGTGCGCAGTGGGAGGGAAAAAGGCTTTTAATGCAAAGTTTTCTTTTCGTCGCATGTATATTAAACGCAGATGTAGAAGAGTAGTCAGTTGCACGCGGCGCTTTCCGCGGGAAAGTGGATGTGCTTCCGCGCTCGCTGCTTTGTGAAATGATAATTGTTTTTTTCGTAAACATCGCGAGGGGAAAAGAAAGACGAGGGAACTTTCGCCGGCTCCTTCAAGTTCGTCTCGCTCCTTTTGTTTAAGAAGTTGTATAAACGGGCTATGAAGTGCTTTCGAGTTTCTTAAGGTCCCTCTGATTTTTGTTTAAAAGATAAGAGGCCGGGTTAAGAGGATTTGGGTTCTAGATTGAATTAGATGGAATTTATTTTTTAGGAATACTTTTTTTTTTAATTCTATTTAGCCGGTTAGTATATTTTAACAGGTTTTAAATTCTATTTATTAATTAAAACTTGCTTATTCGAAAAAATAGATAAAAGATTTTTTTATACTTTCAATTTTGGAAATAATAATCCGTACTTTACCACAAAATATTTATAAACCTAAATCACACCATCCTCTATCTTCTTAAACCAGCCTCATTACAGCCTCACCCTTCTCCAACCCCAAAACCGACCTATCACACCATCCCCTCCACCCTCTCAACCATATCCTTCCACCCCCACCCCCATCCCCGTCGCTCCTTTCCCGTCATCCCTGAGAGGCCCACGCGGGGGGTATATTTTCGAGAGCGCCTTATATATTTCCTCGCGGCGCGGCGAACCCGCGTAAATAACGTCCTCCTCGCGAGAGAGGAAACTTACCGCCGCTAAGGCAAAGTCCCCCCCTCTTCCATGACGTAGAGTCACAGAGCGATAAACCACACGCGTGCTGAGGGAAAAGCCGAGCGCGAAAAAGCATCGGCTGTTTTCCGAGGCGTCGCGACGCGTAGGCGCGCGCCTTTTTGGTTGTCTCTTGCCGCCCCCGCGTGTCTTGAGTTGACTGCGAGGGTTTGGGATGTGGTGGGGAGACGATGGGGTTGTGATTTCGAGAGCTTAGGTGGATGAGGGAGGATGAGCTGGCGGTTTGGGTGTTGTGAGTGATGGGTTGGCTTTTTATTGTTTGGCTGGGATTTCGATTGACAAGAGTGTGGATGGAAAGTGGAGAAGGGTGGCGGAATTTTATTGAGGAGTTGGGGTTACGGAGGTTTTATGGATGACTGTGTCTGTCTTTTACTACTTAAACGATAGTTCTGGCTTTTTGAATGATTTTTATTTTTTATTTTGTTGAGGTGAATTGTTTTTTATACGTATTCAATAATCGAAGCGAAAATATTATCCTTGTTTTATCAATTCTCGTTTTTAAATAAAAATTGTATAGGAAAATTTCTAATTTCAGCGATTTATTTTTGTCGAATTACTCATCAATATTTAACAAAAGGAAAGCAGAGGAGAAATACGTGTGAAATATATTTCTGAAAAAGCATTTTATGTAACATACTGCAGAGTGTCGTATTGAAATTTTAATTTTCGATTTCCCCTTTCCAAGCTTTCGTTACAGTATTTTTTTTTTATTTTTTTTCCATGCGAGAGCCATTTTGCGTCCCAGTTGTTACTCTTTTATTTTTCTCTCGTATGTTTATTTAAATATCTGTTCGTTTATTTTTCCTCTCAGTTATTTATCCCATTCAGCCACGCATATCCAACTAAAAAAAAAACATCCGCTCAAAGAAGAGAAAAATTTTCCCAATAAACTTAAACAACAATAAATCCCAAAGCGCGCGCGTCCGCTCCCTCGTCTATCAAACAAAGGAATCAAAGCAAAACACAGCCCCGCGCGGTAAATTCGCCCGTCAAGGCCCGGAAAAAAAGCAACCCTACCGGAAAAGCTCCCTGCACACCGTCGACTCAGTCTGCCCTCTCAGTCCCTCTGCTTCTTTCGTACTCGAGAATTCTCAGGCGGCTGGCTAGTCGCGAATTTCCGGCAGGCAGCGTGTAAGACGCGAGCTACTACTATAGGTTCTTGCAGCCGCGAAAAGGGTATATGCCTGGGCCGCTGCCGCGAGCTTCACGTCCGGAAGCGGAAACGCGCTCCGCGAGACAGAGACGGAGGAGAGTCGTTGGCAAATGCGCGCGTGCCGGGCCCGCCGACCGAAACGAGACTCGAAGAGAAATGGAAGAAATTACCGGCGATGATTTACGAGGCTAAGAAAAGTGAGGGGAGCGCGAATCTTTCGGCGAAACTTTGCGAAGGACAGTCGCGAGCGCTAGATATTTCTTCCTTACTCGGACGGATGTTATTTGCCGCGGGCTAAATTATATGAGATACGTACGCGCCGACGCGGCGGCTCGAGTGATATCTGCGCTTTGCCTGCAGGAGAGCTTCTGGAATTGAGAATTTCATATTTTATTATATTTTCGCGCTGGATGCGAGGGGGAGCGGCTTTCGCCGGCAGTTTGTTTGGGAGGCTGGGGAGGGGGTGGCAGGTAGTGGGATGATGTGCTCGCTGTGGCGGGGAATGGGTAATAATGCGTTTTTACGGATTTTATGTGAGATGAAGGTCGAAAATTTTGAATTATGGAATGAGGCAGTATGCGGTAGAAAGGTTAATTGGTTGTTGAGGGAGGATAAAAAAAACTAGAGAGGTCGTTAGATATGTAGGTCAAATGTGCGTAAATTTTGTAGTTATTTTCGTTTGACCGTAAAACTAAATAAAAACAACATTTAAAAAAAGTAACAGATCCACATTAATTTTACAAATTAGAACTAGTTTTCAGTAGTACAAAACTTTGCTGCTTACTAACAGTTTAATTCGTTTCAATTCACGAAAACTCGGATTAGAGCTTTACATCCACTTATTCCTGTGATAAACGAGCGCGATTCTCTGTCAGCGCTTACGTCCTGCTCCCCGAAAAAATCAAACTAGCCCAATTTCAAGCACAAAATAATTCATCACTGTTTCCCTCTCTCTTCACATAACTCTCGGCAAATATTCAAAGCATCGCGGGCCACACAGAAAGGACGCCGTCGTTAGTGCCGCTCTCTCACCGTCCAGAACTGACTTACAGTTGTAAATTATTGTTTTCCCCAAAGTTTACCGTCGAGAATTCACGTCTGAATTACAGAAAGTTTCGGCATAATTACAAGCGCGGCCCTCTTCCTAAAACGCGGCCGAAAAGTCCGCGTTATTCTATTTCGTCTCATTACACAAATTTCGCGCGCGGGGCAAACTCGCGCGGCAAAGTCCGCCGCTCGGGGAGGAAAAGAGAAAAGGAGAGGGAGAGGAGCTATACCATGCGGGGGAATCGCTGGCGGCGCGCGAGCGGCAATTAATTAATTGTTCAAAGTTTTAACTTAATCGTTTCCGCGCGCGGTTCTTATCTCCATTACGGATTCTCTATCCTTTTTTCTGGGCTCGGATATAGCCGTGCCGAAGCTCCGATTCATCAGCGGGGAAATTAAGGAAAATATTGCGTCCCTCGCTTTTCTTTTCTACGGTCTGTATTGCCTTTGTTTGATTTTATTGTAGGGGAAGTTTTACGGGTGAGGATCATTTAATTTAAGGTTCTTTGAAGCGGTTATATTGGTTTTCACGGAAAGCTTTGTTTATGTTTGGGTGTTGTTAATCAATAAAAAAGGGCTTTGTGTTTGTTCTCAAAAAACAATATTTTCTGTTACAGGTGGGTTGCGCAGCTACAGTTTCCATTAAAATTGCTGCCCATATCAGTAAGTGAATTATATTTGCATGTAACTTATTTACTGAGTAAGATTGAACAATCCAACATATAGTGACGAATTAATTACGATTTTTCCGTATTACAAACCATGTTTTCTTTATCGATTTTCGATAATATCATTTTATCGTATTTCAAGTGGTCTCAACGTTTTTTCATTTTATCCGCTTATTAACGAAATTTATTGTACCATATTTTTACCTCTTCATACGCAGATATTTGGATGTAGCATGTCAATTAATTTGATTTTTGATTTTTAAATCATAACCTGCCAATTACCGAAATGTCACATGTCTCTGGAAAAGTATGTATTTCTTCGTGTTTACCAACAACTTATTAAATCAATCATTGCGATATTTCTAGCCAAGTACGCTTTCGATCCACCCACTGAATATCAAAACGTTATTAATACATCATCGATCAACCAAAAAAAATAAAAAAATCAAATCCCAATCGCCACCATAAATATTCCAATATCATAAAGCCTTTAAACACACCCTCCCAGCTAATGAACGCTCAAGCCAACCCCAACACTCCCCCCAATTACCATCCCACCTCCCCCTCTCACTCGAAGCGCCAAAGAAATCTCAATCCCCGCAGCCCTACTAAGCAAACGCGACTCATTCCGGCGGCCTCACCCTCCCGCAGAACAGCCACAAACAAACCCCTAAAAACCCTATCCTGCAGGCTTCTCCGCGTCGTTTCCCGCCGCGGGCAAACAAAGCAAGCCGCGCGGAAGCCGTACGATAATCGCGCTCCGTACATCTTCCCTGCGCGTCGTTAAAGTAAAAGGGGGAAGGGTTAGGTATCGCGTAACCCATCCGCCCACGCATGGCTCTCCAAGAGTCAAAGAGAGAAAGGAGAGAGAGAAAAAAAGCGTCGCGCGAGCAGCGTATAAGGGATGATAATAACGAGGGAAAAAAGAGTAAAGACCAGCGAGCGACACCCGAGGACGCGCGTATATAAAGTCTCGTGTTACCAGCGGCTCTCTCTCGCTCTCGGCTTTAATGGCGTAGAGCCGAGCCATCGGAAATAATTCATTTTCAATGACCTTTCCTCGTTAACGTACGCGCCCCCGCGCGCGGTCTCGTTAATTCTCGCTCTCGTTTTACCCCTTCCCCCTATATCTGTCTGGCTCTGCGTGAGAGCGGCTCTCTCGCACGCGCTGCGGCGAGTTCGCTTTTTTTTCTCTCTCTGTTTTTAATGCGAGAGCGCTCGCGTATGGCTGGCGAAGTAGCGCGGCTGAAGAGAGACTCTCTTTGGTCCTCGGAATAATTGCAGTTGTTGTGCCTCGCGTTTTATGTACGGCTGAGGGCCCGGGGGTTTTGAGCGTCGGGGTGTAATAGGAAGGATTTTTATCGTAAGATTAAGCCGGCTTTTTTCGATGAGTTGTTGAGGGCTTGTTTTTTGTTTTGTTATTTTGCGCGGGATTTCAAGGGATTGAGAAGGGATTATTATTGTTGATCGGTTTATACGAAGGTTTGATGAAATAAAAATTGTTTTGCGAAATGGCGATATGGGCTTGAATATTTTTTTTGTGAATTACTGTTAATTATTCGTTTAGGCGTAATATAAGTTTACTTACTTAATTACAATAGAAATATTTTATTCACTTATTTTACGTACAACAGAACCATAAGCCGCTGCCAATTAATGGACACTTACCTTCTTTAAATTTATCAAGTTTTATAAAAATAAATTTTTTTTATTAAATTTGTCAATAATACTGTCACTATCTTTTGGTAAATATATTTTCTTTATTAAATAAAAAAAATCAAGTTTATGCTATTTCACATACACACACACTGCACACACACATGCATATGCATATGTACATCCACATACTCAAGCGCCCATATCCATACAAATATTTTCTAATCTTTATTTTTCTATAAACTATATTTTATTTCTAAATATTTTACAACATATGTCTATCATATTTTTTTAGTAACTGTTTTTCCTATAACAAAGCTTTATTTATCTTTTATCAATTTTTAGTCAGTTATTTTTTAGTAGAACGGAACATTTCAATAAATCGAAATAGAAAAAGAAACTGTTTTATGTTTAAAAAATATATAGATTGTTACGGATGGATATTTAGTTTTAGATATTCAATATAGACAAAATTCTGTCACGTGTAAATAATCTTTAAAGTTGAAGAGTAAATCAATGTCAAAGTTTACGCCATGACGAAATAGACTCCTTACTAATTCTCCTTTCGTAAGTTTATACTTGAAGCAGAAACATAAACGACACAAACAATGTTTATATATTAATTGTATTTTTGTATTTTTAATATATCAAGTTATATATTTTTTCATTTACCTATAAAATAAGAATATTTCGAAATTAAAATCTAAATTAAACTATACAATACTGTAAGAATGGAAAGGGTTTTCTTTTTAAAAATCACACTCTCCACCAGGTCTTGTCACCTTTTTCCTTTTCTCCTTCAACAAAACCAGATTAAGATTTCATCACACTCCTACAATCACCAATCTTCTTCCTTTTTTTTTTTATATAAAATTGCACTCGACCAACCTCTCCTCAAAAATATAAATTAAAATTTTTTAAATCTCCCACCCTCAACCTACTCCACTCTCCTCAAAATAAATTCCCAACCCCCATCAATTTACCAAGCCATCATAAATAACGAAATCATGCCGAATCGATCAGCAGCACCAGGGGGTGGGTATATCTCACGGTTGCGCGCGCTCTGCATGTGTCAACCGGGCCTCTCGAAACCGCACGTGTCGATTAATGATCAGCGGCCGCGAGCGCGCATCAAGCACCCTACACACAGAGCGCGGAATCGCAGACTCATTTGGACATGCATACACTCCGGCGCCGCCTGCGCCTCTGCAACCTAGACAGTATCAATTTTACCCTAATGGCAGTCTAAGAGCATAACGAGCTCGGAGAGGGCTGAAGAGTGTCTTGGCTGCGTGTGATGTGCTGACGGAAAGGTGGATAAATAGATTGCGAGTGAAAATGTGCGCGCGTGTGTGTGTGTACGTGGGAGAGAGATATAATGAACTTATGACACTGCGCATCAGCGAGCTTAATGACGTAACAGGAGAATCAACCCTGATGTGCATCCCGCCGCACTGTGTGCATTATGTATAGTAAAGGGGTGTTCGAGACGACGTAGTACGCACTTTGTACGAGCACACTTGCGTTTGCTTTTGACAGTGTTAGGATATTACCCTGAGCGCTATTAAGTATATGTGCGCATATAACTACTAAATAACAATACTCGTGGATTTTCTTTTTTTTTTTTTTTGCAAAACGTACCACCGGAAAAATCACAAGAGATTGCAAACTCGGTCAAGGATATACGTATAATAGAATTAGCAGCGTTGCGCGCTCTTCAATAGCGAAAGTAACAAGATTAAACGTGCGCGGAGAGGATGGATCTCGGCTTTTTTATTTCCTTCTTCATTTTCGTTCATTACGAAAGCGGTTATTTTTGTATCGGATATTTCGTGCCGGGCTTCTTCGCCTTCGTCTTTTTTTTTGCGACATTGCTCCAGTCTCGCGAGTGCTTGGTGATGTTTTTATCCTGCGCGCCGGCCCCGCGAAGAGAAATCCACTTTGGCCCGAGGATATTAATCATGATTTAGGTCGCGCGGGAAATTTCTTCGTTAGGGATGGAAATTACTTTGCAATTATACGATAATTTCCAGGCGAAAGTCCTTTTTTGTCCCCTCCCCTCTCGACTTTAATGCCGTTTGCGATGGCCGCGCACTTGTTGTTGTCATTGTGCGCTGATTTTGATTTAACAAACTAGAAAACTCGGTCAGAGTTCTTGTGTTCTTCTCCTCTCTTTTATTTTTCGTTATGGAGATGAGATTATTTGGAGGAACGAGATGTACGGCAGGGATTTTTCGAATTACACTGGCCGGGACAAATAAAAGACGCGCGGAGGCACGAAGAAATAATTAGTAAGGGAGAAATGGAAAAACTTGGCTGCCTTATTACAAACTTTCCTCGGGCGAAACTTCGCCATAACAATTGTTCTTGGCCGACAAAACTTTTCAAACTTCACTTAGCGAATATCGTTTCGCCATCCGCGCAAAATTATTCCTACACTCATACTCCCATTACCGATACCACTCACAACACCCCCCCCCTTCTCCAGAATCTAATCACAATCCGAAATCTGCAAACAGCATTACATCATCAAGCTCCAGCCAATTCCGATCCTCCACGTTTCTCCTGCACTCGAGCCCTCCGATTATTGCTTCGCCCTCTACCTCCACGCCCCCTTCCGGCATGAAGCGAACATCAAAAGTTCGCGGCGCATAACAGTCGGCTGAGCGCGCGCGGCATTCAAGAGACGAAGAGACTCCGCATAACGCAAACAAATATATCCATTCGCATTCGCGGCCCTCCTCTCTCTCTCCTAATCTCATTTCCCTGCGCGAGGCCGCCGCCGGCCGACCGCGAAAGGAGAGAAGGAGAAAGCCGTCTGCAAATGCCCGCGGGCCATTATTTATGGCAAAGTGCATCCTCGAGGATGTTTCGCGGATTCTCAAGAGCCCGCGCTATTGCCTATCCCCGGCGCCCTCCTTTAAAACCTCGAGACAGACGTTGGAATACCGGGTTTTAGAGAGCCGGGTATATAGAGGGCTAGAATAGAGTCAAAGCTTGAGGAGGGGTGGGGGAGAGTCGGCACGCTGGGTTTGGACTTAGTTATAGCGATGGGAGAAGCTTCGCTGAATGGGATTCTCCGGTTTCGAGACCGACTCATTTCTCTTGCCGTCTCGCTCGGTGTGTTTCTTACCTCTCCAACACGCCGCGCGCTACGATCATCCTATTTTTCCGCCTTCGTCTTTTCTTTATTCACTAGCCTTTCGCTTCGTGTACGAGCTTGTCTGGGTCTTGCTCTTGTGGCTAGGATCTTTGCTCTATTTGTGATTTCCTTTCTTTTCGTACTGTTTTTCTTTCGGTACCACTACGAGGGTTTGCTGTTTTTCTACACCTATTACGGCGAGTGTTAGTTTGTATATTTTAGTCGCTTGTGTTATCCAGCTATTTTGATTTAATGTTTCTTTATGTTAAGGCAGTTGTAAAATGCTAGGGATTAGATTCCTGGTAGAAATTCAACCATTTAAAATAGCTGGAGGCCAAGAAATAGCTAGTTTTTACCTATTTCCGACCCTACAAGGTATGAACTAGCTATAAAATGGAAATTATTTCACCCAGGGATGGTACTTAAAGATTACAAAATAAATGAGTAGTTATTGCTAGGTACAATCTTACATTATTTACCAACGGATCTGAAAGGCCCGTTAATTTTTTACTCCGGATCCAGGAAATTCTCAAAACTGCCGGTAATATCAAAAACGGAGCAACGGCTCAGCTTATCTTTTAAATTATCAATCCCACCGGAAAGCGAGAATCAGCGCGAGTAGTTCAAAACTGGCAGGCGACGCAGCGGACGTCTAAAAATGAATTTTTAAACATCCCAAAGTTTGTCAGCTTGTTAACGCCGAGTCACGAAATCTCCCCTCCCCAGCCTTTCGCATTAAATTCTCAACTTTCTCCACCCAGCTCCTCTGATTTCTCCGACGCCACCTATTCTCTCTCTCTTCCTCCTCGTCTCGACTTCACCGCCTGATCTTCGTATTTTCTTCTTTTCCCTTCCACGGCCACAGCTCCTCGTTCTCCATCCGACTCGAGCCTCTCACAGTCCCCCCAGACGCACATATCTTTTTATGTTACGGTCACGAGGCGGCCGCGAGGCAAAGCGCTAAGCTCGCTGCCTTTCTTCGCCCTTCCTCTGAACTTTGAACTCGCGGCTAGCTCCCGCGGGAGGCGCGCACGCTGCTTTTTTTCAAGGGAGTATGCGCGGGACTTTCGTCACCGGGAGGCGAAGAAAATAGAGGGAGAGAGCTGACGAGTAGCTGGGATTTCTGTGATTTTGAGCGACGGAACTTGCTTTTCATTTAGAATGACGGCTGCAGAAGACGCCAAGACTTATACTAGCTGCCGTCCCGAAATGAATTCCGAAATGAGAGAGAGAGAGAGAGAGGTAAAGTGTAGCTTCCCGATCCATCCAGAAACTTCGATCGACCTGATTCCGAGGATCTGCGCGAGAAGAGCTGGATTCCCCCGGCTTCATGAATACATCGCACATGTCGTCGTCTTATACTAGCCGGCTGCCTTTCCACGCCTGAGCGCCAGTAATCCCTCCTTCTGTGCCTGTCGTTGGCCGCACGTGTGCGATATCCTTCAGCTTTGTATTATATACGATCGGCTGTCTCTCTCTCTCATCCGTCGCTTCGGAGTGCGCTGGCTGTACGCACGATTATTTTGCCGGCGGAGGGACTCGGCTGTATTTTAGGGAGGTAACTCGCGGCGCGCTGAATTGCGGAAATATGATTTCTAAAGCCGAATTAGGAGCGCGGATTTCAGAGCTCGCGCGCGCGCGGCCCGGAATTTCGTTCTCATAATATTAGGAAAACTGACAGTTTTGCGGTGGGAAAAGCTGTATAAGCGCCGAGCGAGCTCGTCGGTTGGTAAATGAAATATGGAATATAGTAAACCGGATCCGCGGACTGGGATAAAAGTTTAAGCTGTTGAACGCGTTGAATTTTTCGCGTTTAAATAAACGGCCGCGGCACCGGCTTCTAATGAAATTCCGACAGCCGGATATATATGCGCGGATTGTCCGCGCGTAATCCAAGCTGGATCAAAAAGGCCGGGACGCGCTGAAGCCCGCTTAATTCGCGCTCAAAATTCGAAATTGATATATACGCGGCGCTCTCCCCGCGCAAAGTGATATCCGCGAGCGCTCGCGCAAAATTAACAACCCTAATCGCTATCGCGTTTCACTCTCAATTAATAATCCGGCGAGTTCGTCCGACGCGTCGTAAAAGCCGCGGGAACAGCCATCCCCTCCGCGGAGCTAATAAAGATTATACCCGTCCGACGAATCTATTTCCCTCTTTCTCCATCCAGCTCTCTCTCTCTCTCTCTCTCTCTCTTTCTGTTTCCAAGACACGGCATAATTCCTGGGATTATTTTCCGTCGCTGCAGAGCACGGGAGAGCAAGACACAAGTCTCGACTCGGAGATTGCGGTTACTTACTCCGGCTGCAGCGCCTGCGGGGGTGGAGCGCGCAGTAGGGTGGAGGGGGATAGCCGCGGAAGTTGGAAACATCTCGTCGCCGCGTGCTGCGCCGCGTCATCCGACGTTTAGAGGGAAGAGCACAAGAGAGCCGCGGAGTTAAAAGGGGGCTCGCTTGGTAAGTGTACGCTCGCGCGTGTATATATAGACGTAGACATAGTTTGGGCGGTGTGGCGGCACTTTGCGAGAGAGAGACCGGGATGAACTTGAAAAGAGAGACGGGGAGAGCTAGCCGCGTAATAGGAGGAAAAGTGAGAAAAGCTTTTGGTCCGAGGAAGCGAGGGAAGGGAAGGAGAGAAAAAGGTGAAGTTACGCGCGGAAGGAGAGATAAGAAATGGCGGAAATAAAGCGGATAAGAGACGGCGCGTCTGCGCCGGAGGGAAAATAAAGAGGCGGCCGAATAAATAACGCCGGGGGCGCGGTAGATTACGCGGAAGGAAAACAAAGGGGCCACGTCAATTAGTAGGTGTGCGAGAGCGAGCTCCGAGAAAAGAAATGGAGAGGTGCGCTCGCTGCTGCTACTTCTTTGCGACCAGGCCTGTCACAGCCAAGAGTCGGCCAAGGAGTTAGTGTTGATCCGGCCGATGAATGCAGTCCGCTTTTTCTCTTTTTTCCCCCCGGAGAGTGAGAAAGAGAGCCTCGCATCTGCTCGTGGCGGATCGATCTTTTAATTATGGCCAGACCGCCTGCGGATGAGCGCGCCGAGAGCGAGCTTTCTGCCCGCTGCGTCTCTATTCCTTCTTGAAAGCAGGAGAATCCGAAATTGAATCGGATCGATCTCACGTTCTTTGATTCCGAAGAAGAGAGAGAGAGAGAGAGAAAGAGACATGGGCGCCGCCGGGGGGTGGAGGGGATCACCGATAATTACCTACTTCGTTAATTATCGAACTGTCTCGCGCGCCAAGGCGGCGCGCAGACTTGATGCAAGCTCGCTCGGCGCAATTGGAGCTTTTGTGCTTTGAGATTAGAGAGGCTGCTCGATCCGTCCGCGCTCGATCGCTTTGAACTTCCGGGTCTCTTGGACGACGAGCTCTTTTGGCGCGCGCTGGATCCCTATATGCGTATAATCCTGCTTTGATGCGAGCGCGCAGGATTTTAGTTGGGACAAGCACATTATGCAGGTATCGCTTTATCGATCGGATGTGGGCTGCGCGCTGATGGTTCGAGGGCTTGATTGATCGCTTGGGCTGATGTTTTCCGGATGGTTGAGCGGCCGCTGTGAATTCGAGGGCAAATATGGGCATGGGTTTTGCGTGTGGCGGTGTTGGAGATTTTTATTTTTTTTTTTTTTATTTGAAAGGTCTGTGTGGTAGTTTCTGATGGAATCTAATGTTATTGAAAGTGATTAAGTTTAAAAAGGAAATAATTGTTTGAAGTAGATGAATGGTTTTTTTATTCACTCGTTGATACCTTACAGTTAGAAAAGTTGATACTTTGTTCTTCATGGTTCTTAAAAACACTTGTTTGCTTAATTTTTTTCTTTGTAAGAAGCAAATTGATTCTATCCAGAAGTGGATCAAACTTTTGTGTAATTTTTCTTCCGACACTCTTTTTACTCTTATCGTATTTCATTTTAAAATCTTTTCTTGTTGTTTGACCTAAATTAAGTAATGAATTCTTTTCACGGCTTAATTCTGAAGTTTTAAAGCTCTAAGGAGCTTGTATATATTTTGACTTACTCTGGAATGTTTGAAGTTTGAAGTTTAATATAAAATGTTGACAGAACTGAAGTGTAAACTTGTTTAAACATAATATTTACATAACAATCTGTCTATGAGAATAGTTTTTAAATTACCTGAAAATATCCGTTGAAGCAAAAAAGTAAGTGGCTTACGTAAACTTAACTTTTAAGCTCATATTTAATAAGAGGTAAAAGTTACGAAAACTGTTTAAAGCGTTTTAACTTGAAGTGCTTTTATTTTGAAATTAGATGCTCATTTTAGTGCTGAATAATTATGGAAATACGCCTGGGCTGATTTGGTTTTGCATTAAAGTTTGTTTTTCGTGGTGCTTGCATTTATTTTCAGATTTAAAAATAGCCTGCATTATTCTAGTAAATGATAAATAATTATTTAAAATTGTTTTATAACTATTATTCTTTAGTGCCCTCATGCATATCCAAACTTTAAATGCACACTAAAGTACCTCTCACATTAATTAATTCGATAACATTTATTACTTTCATAACTCCTCATCTCCTTATCAATCCACGCACAAATATTCGGAACAATCCCCATTTGCAGCAGTCCAATAAATTACGAATCGGAAATGCACAAGCCAAATAAACAAAGCAAAGCTGATGAATAGCTTTACAACTCAAAGATGCCTATCGCAGCCTCGCGGCACGAACAGAAAATTACTCGTATAGTTTCATATCGAATATATAGTGACCAGAGCACGGCTGATCTGAAACCAAGCGTGGGAGGGCGGGTGCACCGCAGAGGCAGCTTTGTTCCGACACACCCCTCCCCACCCCCCACACACACACACACGCACACACACACGTAAGTTCGGGAGCTCGAGATTTGCGAAACACTAGAGGCGATTCCACTCGGAAAATTTCCGCTCGCACTATATATTCCAATTGCTCCCAGTGGATTCGTGCTAGAGGAAGAGAGAGAAAGAGAAGCGAGCGAGTGCTAAATAAAAAGAGAGGGAGGAATCCACTGCGTCATTGACCTATACTATCGGAGAGCAGGCGCGCACCGCCACATGGTCCTGCATTAGAAGCACCGCACGGGGGGTGGGCGTGCGAGCAAGGTAAACTTAATTAACTCATTCGCAATTAAGCGCAATTCGATACGTGAATTATAGGCCGGTGTATAACCATCCGGGCGAGCGTAGCGCTCCCGTGTCACTCATGTAGATGGCTACACTTGTGGTCTCGCCTTTCTGTTGACTTATATTAGTGTCTTCGCTGCTGAGCACGGTGCGTGGGCCTATTACGCTGAGAGCGATGATTCGGAACTCGTGGGAAGGTAGGGTGGGTTATGGGAGTTTGTGTGTGTGTGTAAGTGTCAGAGTGTAGGCATATGTGTGTATGTTTGAGAGGCTGTTTCGAGGGTGAATTATGGGAGCGTAGAAGATTAGATTACATACGTTTGATTGATAAGAATAGTTAGTTAAAGATTGCGTGTTGTAGTTATTATTTTCTAGTTGATTAATTGTGCGTACTGATCGATAAAAATATCGATAAAATGTTTTGAAATCACATAGTTTTATTAGTTGATATTGAATAACTTTGAGGTCCGTTCCTTTTATTTTAATTTACTTTGTGTTTACTTCAAAATGCGGTATGGGAATGGAAAATAACTGTTCTAAATGAAATAAAGAATAAATTGACCATAAAATTGTAAATGGCGTAGTAATAATATAATTTAAGGTGCAAAATTATTTTCGATGCTCATCTGATTACCAATTCTAAAAGCCTCATTCCATTTAATTTTGGTTATAAGAAATTATTTACTCATTAGTTTATAAAATAAAAGAAAACATTAAGCTTCATTACTTGAATTTCAATAAAAATAGCCGTTTCACAATATAAAATAATAATTTCTTCAATTACGTAGAAATTAATTATATTTCAAATATATTAAAGGATTCCATCTTTTTATATTTTACCTATTTTTAAACCGTAAAAGTTTCTTATTCAAACGACAAAAGTTGGTAGTGGCATGTACGCAAGCGCGCACCCATACAGTGGGAAAAGTTCTAAAAATACTTTGGGGAGAGAATGGGATTATACGGGTCAGCGGGTCGAGTGGGTTACTTAATTTCGAGTGATATAAAATAAATTAAGCGCACTATTAGCCCGGCCGCGCCAAAGTAAGTACCAACTACTTAACTCAATTTATGCTTTCAAGACGAAAATCGTCAAATGCAATTTCTCTTAATAAGGTTTTATATTAAAATTCAATCAACCTGAAGCCTGAAAATACTACCTACCACTCGAAGAATGAAAAAGCTTTTTTATTATTGTCCAATGGAGCGCATAATGAACTTTGCCCCTTTATCGCTCCACTTCTCAACTCTAAGTACATTGGCCGTAATACTGACCTTTATCCTTAAAATCTCGAGTAAAAATAAAGCGGATCCAATAGCGAGCGCGCAAAAAGAAACGAAAAAAAAATATCCTCAATTGGGTTTCGCGAATTTATAGGTCAATTCTCACATCCTGATGAACACGCACTCGTCGGAATCCATTTTGCCCTGCGAGAATGCGCCAATGATGGAAATCCAATGGCTCCCTCCATCTCCCTCTATCTCTCAAAGCGCTTATACATAGCGAGCGCTATCTTAGCCGAAGAAATTAGTTCCGATAACCGGCGGGGCTGCGTGCCGGTCTCCATGAGATGGAATCGGTAAATGATCTCGGGGCTAGATTAATTAAATCGGGCTCGAAATTTCATTTCATTATCTTAATTGAACGCTCGGTTCTCTCTCTCTCTCTCTCTCTCTCTCGCTCTCTCTCCGGGAGTCGTCTTCCTGCTGCGCAGACGTTGGCTGTACGATAAATCGGATGTGCTTATTGAAGAGGTATGATTTCAGATAATTAATTAACCCGAAAGCGAGGAAGAATAAGGCTGACCGCTCTCTGTGTATTTTAATTCAATTATGGCGAGAGACAGAAAGCGCGGGGGCGATGATAAGTGAGTGGCAGTTAGGGTCCTGTTCCGCGAAGCGTTTATGTTATAAAAATTTTAACGATCTTGGGCGAGGCATCTTAGGTTTGCTTAAGTATTGTCGGGATGGGGGTAGATGAAGGTAGATGTGAGTAATAAGTGGAACGTACGAACTATTATGGTACTTATGTAAACAGATGACGAAGCTTTTTGCATAAGTTGTGCTTGAGAATTTTATTATGTATGACTTTATAAAATTATGTAAGCACTTTTTGTATAAGTTTGAACAAGGAAGTTACGGTAAGTTGGTAAGAAAATTTAAGCTAAAGATTATAGTCGACGCTACGTTACCTAATAAAGCTTACTAAATTATTCTTGGTTTAAAGAACAAGTAAGCACAATCTCAAAGTTCAATAGACCTCATTTTACTTAGCGCAGGAGATAATGATAAGTAAATAGAGCGAGGAACGTCATCGCTTTTTATTCCCTAAAACAGTCGTTTTCAACAAATTGCTACACTACGATTAAATGTTAGAAACGTTCACTGGCTTCGAGTTCGTCTGACATAAAATTAAGACCGTAACTGCAGATTGCATCCCGTGAAAATTCAAATCTCTATACTTTCTAACCGTGCAATTCTCATGCAGATAGTTTTAGTGTGGAGTGTTATGTGACGTGAAAAAGAAAAAAAACTTAAAACCTCGAGGACGATAGTTCGGTCGAATTTCGTTTAAACTTTAAACCCTTTTTCCACGGGAAAGTGGAACTCGTTATTTAACGTGCATATGAAGAGAGAGAGAGAACGAGAACGACACTATCCCTTCGTCCCTTTGTATCCCTTTTCTCCCCAAGTGGTTATCAAAAGCAAGTGTCTCGTGAAAAAAACAGCCAAGCCTCTTCCTGCATTACCCACTCTGGATCCGACAACAATGAAACTATCAAGACGCAGACGAGAGTCGAAAAAGACGAAGAGGCTAAAGCAGGGGAAAAACATTTTGACGAAGCTCTAAAAAGCAAATAACCCAGCGCGCTTCTTTCGCGTTGGCGCGTGTCTGTATTCGCGCGCGCACTTTCGCGCCAGTCCAGGCGAGCTATTGAGAGGAATGTCACCGAAATGCAGAATAAACGATCTTCTTGGAGTCAAATACGAGGCAAGAGAGGGGAGAAAGCGAGAGCGAGCGGAGATTACGGAAGAGCGAAGGACCCTTCAGCGATTCTCCACGGAATATCGCGAATTCCCCCGCGCGGGGAGCGAGGAAGCGACTAGAATGACTTAGCTTCCTATTCCCGCCGAGAGAGCTAAGATCTTTTCGCGACGCTGGAATTCCGGAAATCCCTGTAAAAGATATCAAATGGCATGCTTATACGAGCGCATAAGCTCGACAATTTTTCTTCGCTCGGAATTCAAACTCGTATATATACGGCAGGGACGAATGGAATATTCCGAATGACGGCTACATAGGGAAGGCGCATTTGTCCTTATTTTTGTTTCCGACTGAGTGATTCCTCAAAAGATTCGGGGAACTGGGCTGTTCATTTTGAGCATTTTAAACGTTTTATTTAATATGCTCGAGATTATTATGACTGAATTCTATTACTGAAATACCATCAATCTTAATATCTGAAAAGAAACAAAGAAGATCTTTTCTTTATGAGTTAACTTTGTGTAACGAGTTTACTGATATATATTTATTTCTGAAATTATACATTTTTAGAGAGCTATTTTCAAAGTCAATCGTTTTACACGTTTTCATAAATTATTTTATGATATAGTATGCGTAAAGTTGCACTTTACAAATTTTGCATATTTTTAAAAGTGCAATTTTAAAAATACGTTAACTTCTCATCCGCGTGTGATTCCGAATCACGCGACCGGCTTCGCCGACCCTCGCGCACGGCAATTACACGTGTCTGTGAAACTTTACGCCCTTGTTACGAAAAATACTGTTTGAATTTCACACTTACATTTGAAAGAGTGCGATAAGTAAAAAATTAGAGTGCTAAGAATTTTAATTTTATACATTTCCAATTTTGGCCTAAATCACAAGTTTAGCACACTCAAAATAATTTACAAAAATATTATAGTTGTAATAAATAGTACACAACGTGTAAAGATATGGATATTTGTTACGGCGGATGCGTTCAGGCAACAGACTTTACCCGTACGAAAAACACCTGCTAAACGCACTAGTTAAATGATATATTATATTGCATTAATATCTATTTAATCGAAATTCATAGTAGATAAAAGGATAAACGTATTTATTATTAACATATATTTATCCGTGTTCCTTTTAGTGCATACTCATCACGTAATACGAAAAGAATACTTAGTTTAAGCAATATCAGCATGACAACCAAATTCTTATAAAAGCAGTCGTTTCTTTAGTCTTAATCTTTGCATTGATAAGCTTAATACTAGTCAAATTTGGTTCGATTGCTTTGGCGAATTTCAGTCACTTTATAAGGTAAATAATTATAGGGTAAATTAGCCCAAAAATTAGATCTGCATTTTAAAAAACATTGGACACCATAAAGTATTAGAAATTTAAATTTGTTGTACGCGATCTAGAGATTGTAATATGATGGATATACATGTAGCAATATCTGTCATGTTAAAAGTAGATCTAGTGAATCTAAATATTTCCATGCCTTGAATTATTGATAGACTCCTAATAGTATCTACCTGTTCCTAGTTAGATTGTCTAGCTCTCTATTCTTAAGGTATCAGCTGTATAATTACAAACTAACTTATTTTTATTAAAAAGTGTTATGTAAAATAGAAATTATACCAAATTTGGAACCTTTATAACAAAAATTCCTTTCAATGAATACGTTATAGAAATAATTCTAGCAAGGCATATTATAAGTAGACATAATAATATATAGCAAGTCAATCAAATAAACTTTCTTTTCTTACTACTATTGAAACAATAAATTTATTACAATTACCGCTTAATAAATTATGATCCACACTTATAGTCAGCGACCTAAAATAAATTAGAAGAACAACAACGAGCTTCGCGATCCTCATCAGCACAATGGTAACGACCTCATCGATATACAGTAGAAAACCGCGAGAGCCCTAAGAAGAATCATTCTCCATCCATGGCTGAGCTTGCGCGTGGCTTCGAAAAACAAAGGATCACCTCGCAGCCTCGAGACCTAGCCCCAGGGCTTTGTCACGTTTCAGCCCTGATCCCCACAGCCGTATCGCTCACTGATCCTCGTTTTTTCTTCTCCTCTCTCGCACCCACAAATACATATACCTCTTGTCGTTCATTTCCTCCTCCCGAAGCCTCCTTCCGTAACTTTTACCGATCTCACTCCTCCCAACCGAACTTTCCCAAAGAGCGCGTGGATACTCGGGAATTACATCTCGTATTTACGTTCCTCCTCGCTTTCCTCTTTTTTTTTTATCATCGCCCTTCATTTCTTGTAAACATCACGCACGCGTAAAACTTTCAATATCGCTCCTCTCGATCCACGGAGGGGGCGAATGCAAATCGCGCGTTGGAGAAAATCGCGCCTCGGCAGAAGCCGGAGCGCCGGGGAAAAAGCCGGCGCGAACTCATTTGCAAATATAAACCGATCAGAATTTCGCCGTGCGCCAGAGGATGAGTTTCATCCTGCTGCAAGAAGCGAGTTTTGTATTTCGTCCTTTGAGTCGCTCGCTGAAGTACGCCGCGACTTTCACACTAGCTTCCGCTCTTCGAAATCCCGATGCTACCTGAGCGCAGCCGAGATTTTCACGCGCAGGACCGAAAGGAAGAAAGACAGAGAGAGAGAGAGAGGAAGAGGTAGAGAAAACTAATCTTCCTCGTGCAATCCTACCTTTGAAGTCTGGCTTTCTTGTTTTATAGATACGTGGCAGTATGGAGAGCTCGAATTCGTCGAGGCCGGGATTCTCGTTCTCGCGTTGTAGCGCTACGGAGGACGAGTTTTTCGTCCTTTTTGCTCGCGGCACGTCGCCTGTCTCGAGTTTCTCCTTTTCCTGGGAGCCGGAGGGCGCGACTCTTATGGGCCAGTAGTTGAGCCAACTCCGCTTGCCGGCGGCGAGTGTATAGAAGTTATGTGGGAGATTCGTTTTTCTTTCTGAATCTGGACAGAAAGATTCTTTCGCTCTATTCTGGGGGAGAGAGTAGGTCGAGTTGAAATTATTCTGGAGAAGGTAAATATGGTTAGCTTGGGTTGATGGAGCTATTAGATTTGCCAAGGAGTCAGGGCTTTTGAAACGTTCGTCTTGACGCATTTCTTCAATGTTTAGTTAATATTTCTATATGTACAATTCAAGAACGGTAAATCTCAATTAATAAGAACTAACACAATTAAAATGCTCCAGCCGAACGGAATCACAAAGATTCGAAAATCCACCTTCATTGCCTTAGGAACACTTAAAGTACACCGGATAATTTTTCCAGAAGCTCTACCTATCAAAACTTATGACACTTCAATTTGGCCGTATCTACCTCCAGACTCTCATTCCACCTTTACCCCCTCACCTCCCCAGCACTACTCCAGCGTCCTCCTTACAAACGGGTAGTGCCCTCTTTCTTCCTCTCTTCTCGCCTCTCGCAACAACGTCGACTCGTAATTGCAAAACGAATCCGGCGACGGGCCGATAAGGTGAGCCTGGAGGATCGCCAGGTTCCGATTTTTCCAAGAGTCGCATCAGTCGGCCATGCGCGTCGTACAGGAAACGATTTAAAGGGCGGCCGCCGCTTCGTACACGTCGCTCCGGGGAGCGAGAGAGAGAGAGAGAGAGTTGAGAACTCCGGAAATTCGCGGTCGTAGACGTCGTGCTGGCGAGTCGCCCGAGAGAAAGAGAGAGAGAGAAAGAGCAAGTCCGACGTTTCCTCCTCCTTTTTCCTTTTTTACCTAGCGGGGAGAGAAGCGCGCGAATAAACCGCTATTGAACCACTTCGACAAGGGCTTTTTCAGACGAAACTCGAAACTTTTCGATGGGTGGGGCAGGACGCGACGTTTAGCTCGGCTTATTTTAAAACAAAATGTTTCTGACGAATGCGACGAGGAGTTATCCTTGACGGTTGCGCGGAAAATCCGCGGGAAAAACGGGCTTTTGGAGCTGTCGATTCAGGTGCTCGCTGAATGGGGTCACGGATATAGGAGGTATATAGAGCACGGGGATCGGAATTTTATTGAAGATATTTTGGGCGCCGATGGCCGGTGCGCTCTTCGAAATTGATTCTATCACTCATTTTTTGACTGCGCTCGCGCTCGGGTGATCGATGGTGTAAGTGCGAAAGGAAATTACGTTTAATTTAACGGGCTGGCATTTTTGAGCTGGAGAGAATTATTTACGCGACGGCCTTGTTTAATTGCGATAAATTCAGAGTGGTTCAGGTTTTTTTTTTGGGAGGAGCTGGGCATAATTTAATCAAATGTAAAGTATCACAGATGTACCGAATGCAATTTAAACGAAGCAAAAAATTATTTCACATGAATAAACTGGACTATTTGAAATTTGCATAATACATGCAAAATAAATACTGCAGAAAGATAAATAAATCGCAGTAATTTTTTCCATAAAACCATACAACATAAAGAACCTTTATAAATTTCTCTCACTCCACAGCTGCACAATTCTCCATCACTCAGATTAACACTCAACTAAAACCCAGCGTTCGCGCTCTATCAAAGAAACGCAGTGCCCCCGCTAAAAATAGTCCAAAAAAAAAGAAAAAATAAATAACCCAGCCGCTTACATTCCTTGCCATTGAAACGGTGACGCTCGGGCGCAGACCCCAGTACACTGCAGCAGCAGCGGCAGCCGGCGCGCCAGCAGGCGGCGATGCATGCACATCGCGTAAAGTGCTCGGTAAATTCAATTTCCCGCGGTGTCAAGTCGAGAAATATTCTTACCGCGCAATGGATACTAAAACGTCCGATGCACTTTGCGCAAAGTGCGGCCAACCGAGAGAGAGACGACGACTGCGCGAGAGCCCCGATGTATCGTTTCCGCGAAATTTAAAGATACCGCGGTACCCGCGCCCGTCGAATTATCGGGCGGGCGACTATAAATAAAATTTCGGAGAACAATTTGCGTTGAATAAATGCATTTTGGCCCGGGCGCCGCAAGGCCACCTACGCGCGAGCAAGCAAATTTTCGTAAATTATACTTTCCGCGCGGCGCGTTTTATCCGCGCCCGTATTAATCGTAATTTTGTAACGAGAATGTTTATTGTTTGCGCGCCTGGGATAAATCAGTTTCCGGTATACTGGGGAGCTGAGCGAGAGAGCAGTGCGAGAGGCGAGAGTGAGTTTAAGAGGCTTTGATTGATTTACAAGTGTAATAGTACTTTGCAGGGGGAAAAGTTAAGCGGCGCGTTTTTTCGCGTATCGGATGAGTTATTAAAAGCTGATATTAATATGGGCAGCGGATCGTGTAATAAATACTAAAAAGTGATAGATATTGAAATCCTGTTATTTCCATGGGGAGGTAAAGGATGGCTGGGTGCGTGTTAAATGTGAGAGTATAAAGGATTTGGAAATAAAAATAAATAAAGTAATCGATTAATCGCAACAAAAGTATAATCCAGATATAAATTTTTATTTATTAACTGCAATAAAATATACGTTGTTTATTCCGAACTGAAAAATCGTTTATATTGTAAATGTTATATTTTACAAGTGTACAAATAGTAGTAGTGCGTTAAAGTTTCAATTCAAGTTTGAATGAGATTTAAAGGACATTTATCATTAGAAGGAGTCAATTAAAAAACTTTGTTATCAGCTCTCCGTTAGAGAAAAAATACTGCCAGGGGTGGACAAATTCAGTATTTAATTCTTTAGATACAAATGCAAAATGCATACTGTAAAATACAGTATTTAATACTTTTCAAAATATAGTTCTTTGAATACTTTAAATAAAAAAAAATTTATTTGAAAAACTGTATGCCCATTCCTAAATACTGCCATACATCGTTTAACTATGCATTAAAATTTCCGACATGTACACATTACAGAACAGTAATTTTAATGTAAAGCTGCATGAAATTTTTAATATTTGCATTAAATTTAATGCATTCTTCTATTACAATTTATTCAATGTGCATTAATCTCTTTTAATATACGAACTAAAAACTTTACCATTCGTGAAAATGAAAGATAAGTGAAAGCACTTAGCGATTATGTAACAAATCTTTACGAAGATTATGTAACAAGCCAGTGATAAATTAAAAGCCAATCTGCCCATCGATCAAAAAATTCTTTCATTTTCCGCCAATCCAACAGCGAACTCAGAGCGCCTAAAACATTCGCAGGCTCAAACGTACAAATAAATCATATCGTTCTCTCGTCGAAAACTTTACTAGCAAGTCTGCGAGAATCCTAAGCACGCGCGCAATTGTACATCGGAAAGCACTCGCCCAGCCCCCACCCCCGCATCGATCAATTACGCGGCCTGTTAACTCGCTCTCGCGGATCAGAGCGCACTTTGCACAAATCTCCTCTTAATCAAACGAAACTTTTTCTAACGAACTGTAGACCCTCTTTCGTTAAAACAGCAAAAAAGAACGATATTCCCCGCGCGGCGCAGCTTAAAAATTTAAAATTGGCTAAACCAAAGGAGAGAGAAAGAGAGAGAGAGAGATAGAAATCGCTTGGAGCGCTTCGCTGAAATTGGGTCGAAGAAGTCGAGGCAAAGTTTTCATAATTTTTACACGCTCCTCTCGTCTCCTCTCCTCTTTTCCGCTCGTTTTATATTTTTTCTACTCGGAAAAATCTCACGCGACAATGGACCAGGCCAAGAGGCTCGCACGACCACTTGCGTACATTCCGGAGCGAGACGAAAAAACCGGGTTTTTTAATGTCTCTCTCTCGCTCCTCTCGCTGCATCTATCCGCCGTCTGGGATAAAATCGCTTATAATGCACTTGGCAGCTAGCACTCGACGCAGGAGTTTTCCCTCTCGACGTCTACGTGCGCGCATGCAACGAGCAGCAGCCAAGCGCATGTAAGATGCAGGCAAAAGTTCGGGGGAGGGGGCCAGACTGAGACGTTCCACGTTATTAACTTGAGTCTGAGTCGCCAGTCATTTTCTTGTTTCCTCTCTCTTTCTCTCTCTCTCTCTTTTGCTTTCTCTCTTGTTCGCTTGCTCTCTTGGTCTGCCTTGCTTTTTTGCTTCGTCTCTGCTTTAGTTTTAAGCGTGTGCGACCTAGTTTTCTTCTTTACCACATGAGAGGGCATAAAAATATAGTGAAACACTTGAAGAGAAATATTTAGCAAAAATTATTAGTCTGTCTGCACTGTTAAGTGGTGCTCGAGTAATTTGTTAAAATACTTAGCCTTTTTTTAGAACATTTAAGAAGTTCTTAAAGCTTTAAAATTACCTACAATCACAGGAACTCATTTCATTCAATTTCACATTTTGAAAGCAAATACTTATCATCACCTTGATCTTCTTGTAAGTAACTACAAGTTGGCCACATTAATGTTTTTCGAAAACTCATAATTAGATAAAAAAAAAATGGGTTTCTATAATTTTTGATAACTGCAAGCTTCTAAACCATCTTAAATATATGCAGATATTAATTAGGCAAAGATGACAACGCGAAATTTGTCATTTTCTGATATTAGAAATAATTGGTATAAATGTAAGATATAATGGTGATATCAAAGGCTGTCGTACTTCTGATTCATTCTGCTCTTCTCTTTGACAAAATCCTCCAGATCAGCTAATTCATCTGCGTAATTGTACTTAAAAACATCTTGGATCTTGTCTTATTCCATTAGTAGAGATTTGATTTGTGTTTTATACGTAAACTATCATCACGACACTAGGTATTATACATTTGTAAAAAAAAGTTTCATTTTGGGGGCTTGTCCATGGATTAGCTCAGATAAGATTTAAATGATATCTTGTAAATATATTTAATGTAAAAATATGACTGTCTATCTATGCTTCAAGATTTAGAATCTATTTTATGCTTTAATGTATTCATTATGTATAAATATTTTTTGTCGCGAAAGAAATATTTGAAGTTTAACTTTTTGTGCGATAACAAGTTCTGATTGCAAATTATAAAGTATAAATTTGTAATAGGCTATGAATAAGTAACATTAAAATTGATAGCTTTTTTAATTACACTATTCATGACAAATTTTTGAAAAAGTTTTATACCGATAAAACGGTAGTATTAATTAGTAAAAAAATATCACAAAATTTTGAAAATATACAGTTTCGAAATTTTTAATTAAAACTTTATTAAAATCTCCAAGCCTCCACGTTACAGCAGTATTAAATAAAAAAAATCAATTTCCTCAATAACTCTGATAAAAAATATTTTCACTTTAAAACTCCAAGCGAAAATGGAGAATCCATTAAAAAGTCACCCCAGTAGTATCTCAGAAAAAAATTACCTCTCAAAAGCGCGTAAACAAAATAACCAGAAAGTAGAAAAAGTAAGAAAACAAAGGGGAGCCTCGAAACACGAAACCGCAAGGAGGACAAAGAGGGCAGTAAGCGGCGCATAAAGGGCAGCAAAGGTAGATGTGCTCGAGGCACGAGGAAAGTCTTGTAGGAGAAAGGCCGGAGGGTACGAAGGTCAAAGAGGGTAGCAGGATTCGAGGAGGGCCGAAATTACAAGGGGGGGTGTCGCGGGAAAATATCGCCCCCCCTTGGGAAGTTTGGCATGTAGTTAAGAGCTACTGCCGCCTCGTAAGCGAGAGCTCCAGAAACAAATGGATACGGCTGTTTAATCTATTGGCCGAGGCCTCTCATAATTTTCGGTTGGCGAAAAATTACTTTGCCGACTCGTGATTTAAAGCGCTCGGAGAGTTTGATGGAATTTTGCGCGCGTGGAAGTTTAGCGATTAAAGGTGGCGATGATTGAAATATTGTTTTGAATAGAGGATTTTTATTAGATGTGGCTGTCGTTGGTTTGAAGTAATATTTAAGAGTGAAAAATTTAATTGTAAGAATAAATTATTTTATTTGACTCTATATCTTAATGTATATTTGTCTTTATGTTTCAGGTGAGTAATCAATGCTGTTTATTCGAACTATCTTCCTACCTTTAACGTAAGTCTAAAATTATCATTAGATTTCCAACCACAAGCATCCTAATTAATCCATTCACCTTTCACGATCCCCATCCCCCGGCTTACAAATCAAATTGCTACATCTAAATTTCACACTGACCACCTCTCCGCGGCACCGCCTTCATACCTCATCCATTCAACCTCGCAGCATCCACACTTCCCTCTCTCAATTAGCCAAAGCAGGAGCAGCCGAGCCAGCAGCCGGTCGCCTTAATCTCTCACTCGCCAGCCTCGATCTTCATTCAAACGCGCTCGCAGCCACACCTCCTCTACCATCTCCAACAGCCGAGCGCTCAGCCACACACAGCATAATCCACGCGCTGGCCCTTTGAGTTCGAGCTTGCGCCCAGCTCCGCTCAAATCTGTTTATCGCGCGGAATTCCGCAGCCGACAAAGACGCATTACACGCGCCCCTCTCAGAGCCTTATTTTTGCGCTCACCGCACGCGTCAACGGTATCAAGTGAGCCGCTGTATCAAACGCGCCGGGGCGGCATTACGCTTGCCTTGTCCGCCTCAAAGTCTTCTCGCAATATAACGGCTCGATGGGATTTGCCTCGTTACCGGGGATTATGATGCCAGAGCCGCACGCAAGCGCGCGTTCTAATATTATATACAAAGAGCCAGAGGGGTATCGAGCTCGGAATATACAGGGAGCGCCGCTGGGCTGCGCGCCGTTCGGAGAGCGGAGGATTTGTATCGATGTTTGCGGTTGCCGGGAGATGAGCTGCGGATGGGAGAACGAGAGCGGACGCTCATGGTATATAGGAGCGCTCTGGGAAAGATCATGGGAATGCGGAGGTATAATTGCTGTTGAATGGTAATTTCTATTGGATAATTCGAGGATGAGTTTTTGGTTTAAGGTGGCCCATCAGGCAGATATAGGACATAACTCATTTCATTAAATTAATAATGTACGAGCAAGTGTAGATCAAAAGTTTTAGGTATCGGGAAAAATTTAGCGTTTTTTT